>PDGT01000009.1:7846567-7911986 GCA_003671415.1 Megathymus violae | reverse complement strand
ATATATATATATATATATATATATATATATATATATTGATATAAATTATTCCGCTACTTGCCTAGCACTAGATTGTGGTTTGAAGAATAGGGGAAGAGTTTAATGAGCAAAACAAAACGATATCTCACTTGAACGTTCGAGGAGTGGCGCCGATTCGGCGGAGCGGCCAGTACGGCCGCTGTATAGCAGTATGTATCAAATCAAAATTATTTAGGTATTCTGTAAATACACTTATATAGGTAATTTTTTGCTTCTACTACCGTTTCGAAAATGTACTTTAACATTGAGGAGAAGAAACGGCGAAAGAAACTCCTCAGCACATCTTTTAAAACAACATATGGTAATTACAAAATTTTAAACCTGTGCGGAACTGGTTTCGACACTATTATTTCCACGCGTCCTTGTCATTAATATATTCATCTATACCATAATAACCTTTACCTATAAGCTGTACTTCAATGCATCGCTTAAAAGTTCCGGTAGTTAACTCACGTATAAACTTTGGAACCATATTGTAAAAACGAACTTTTAGCCCCATAAAAGAACGCTGGACCTTTTCAAAGCGATATGAAGACGTAATCCAATTATGACTATTTCCAAATATGCCTATTTCTTGTTTCACGATTGTGTATCACTTTCCTGCTTGAACATATTTAATTTTTTTTAATAAATACTAAATTACTGTAAATATGACTACCTACGGTGAGTACCCATATTTCTTTAAATTTTTTCCTTAAAGACTCACGTAACCTTAATCTATACATAGTGCTGATTGCTTTTTTCTGTAATACAAATATTAAATGAATGTCCGCTGATTTACTCCGCATTAGGATACCATAACACATAAGACTATAAAAATAGGCAAAATAAACAAGTCTAGCTGTCTCTACGTCCTTAATCAGGCTTATCTTCCTAATAGCGTAAATAGACCCACTAACTAACCGATTTATGAGCGCCCTGCTGAAACTTACTACCTAAGGTGACACCTAAAAAACTGTGGATTGTTCTATAGTCAATATTTCATTATTTAATTAAAGGATTTTGCCTACCTTCTGCATATTTGGTAGTGCAAAATTTATACACTTAGTTTTTTAGCATTCAAAAGTAAATTTTTATGGTAAACCAATGCGAAACATAGGACAAAGAACTATTTACATTCTCAAAATTTCATTTACTTCTTTAGTGTTAAACATTACAGATGTGTCATCAGCAAAGAGTACAATGTCGGCATGTTTGCTAATAAAATACGGCAAATCGTTAAAATAACTCAGAAACAGGAACGGACCTAGAATAGAGCCCTGTGGAACACCCATTACAATTGATGATCCCAATAACTTGGTATCATTTACACTAACACATTGAACCCTACCCTTCAAATAGGACGCAATCAAATTGAGAGCATTGTACTTGATGCCATTGTGACTAAGCTTAAGAAGTAATGATTCGTGCTCAACATAATTATATGCTTTATACAGTTTAGACAGATCGCAAAAAAACCACTATAGCATTCTGTGATGCCTCCCAGGCCTTAATTATGTGTTTAAGAAGCCTAGCACCTGCATCAGTTGCACTACGACCTTTAGTGAAGCCGATTGATCATGCTGAAGTTAGTCATTTCTGTTGAAATGTTCAAGCATTTGATCTAGTAGAATCTTTTCAAAAACTTTACTATGTGTTGGTAAAATGGAAATTGGTCTGTAATTATTACAATCTGATTTATCCCCGGATTTACTTTGACTATATTTTGCTTTATTTCATTAGATCCGAAAAAGTACCTAAGTCAACACACTTATTATAGATTACAGTCAAATGGGTGGTTATGACATATTTTACATTATTTATAATTTTAACAGGCATTCCCCACAGGATTTTTTATATTAATAGCCAACAAACGAGCAGATAAGCCACGTAAGTGGACACCGTCGCCCATGGACATCAGCAAGACCAAAGGTGTCACTGATGCGTTGTCGGCCAGGAAATGAGAAGAAGGTTAAAATTAAAGTACTGGCATTTAAGCCCCCAGCCGGAACATGACGAATCGTTTGGCGGCTGGCTCATGCAGGAGGGTGGTAGCTAGCTAGGCACGCTTCGCGGAGAGACAATAATACCAATAATTATATTAATAACTTAATAATAATACCGATTATATAACCCTTACGCGAAGCCCTACCACCAAGCACGCTGGCTTTTGTCGCCTCTTACGATACCCTATTCTACTAGCATGGGCTTGGAATAGCATTGGATTGAATACGACCGAATCTTGCGAAAGTACAGCCATACTTCACATCGAATCAGCTTTTAACCCTATACAAAGCTCAGATTAGACTGTGTATGGAGCCTGCTGTCACATTTGGGCTGATGAGGCCAAATGTCTTCTATCAGCCTTAGATTCAATGAAATAGCGAGTAAAGATGCTAATGGATGACCCAAAAGCTTTGAGCATAGGCGCACGGTTGCCGGCCTCTCGGTATTTTTAGTGTACGTTTTGGAGAGTGCGCGCAGGAATTGTACGAACTAATTCTCCTATCGCTGTTTTTTTATCTAATAATCTGACGTAATCCGAGTATTCATCCTTACATCGTGAACATCCTGCCTGTGCGGACGACGCGATTTGCGTCGTCATTCGTTTTGCACATTGCAAAGGACTGAATTAACTGTCCACGTCGGTGTCCCTGCCTACGTACGATATGTAAGTCTTCAAGAGGACAGTGAATTGGCTTTTATAAGTAAATGCGTTCATCATCATCACTACTTACAATTAGGTGGGATAGTTGTCAAGCATTAATTTATTAATCTATTTCACCGCATACTTTAAAATGCAAATAGATTTTTTTGAAGAAATATATATTATACTTGATATTCCATAAGTAGTGTATATAGCTCACTTTCTTATAATTGTGATATCATATATTCTGAATTTTATTCATTCATACTGTAACACTGTTTTTGATAAATATCTTGGATAGCTACACATATACCTAATACCTAAAGTTGATTCCTAAATTACTTTAGTAGTTTTGTTTACGATAATATATCACTACGTCAAACAATATCGATAGGTTATTTGGTGAATTTATTTATTCACTAGGACGTATTTGTTTGTGTCATTTGGTCGGTACATTTTTCACATATTTAGTTACAACAAAACCGGCTTACGTTTTCCTGTATTTCCATTAATTCATACACTTTGCATTGACGATAATATCTTTAAATCGTCATGTAAACAAATGATTTTGACAGACGAGGTTGACGTAGTAAGCATTTCTTTTCTCGGTACGGGATTGACTTGAATGATTGTCAGTCATCAATCAATTTATTATTGTTTCCAAATTCTTAACTTTTAACGTAATTTCTAATGGTCTAATTATCTTTGTAATATGTTTTCGATTTGAACCTCGACTATGTGAAACGGAATTTGTTAATTCACGTTCCTTGACCTTTGACGTAACTCCCGGTGTTTTATTTATAACTTTATCAAAACAAACAATTATTGCCTTAAAATATAATATTTAATAACTTTAAAATTATGAAACTAAATAAAAGTGCTTACAGTTTGATGTTGTAGTGAATATTATGAAAATAAGAAATTAACCTATATATTTATTAATCTATGTGGTCAAGATTATTGTTTGTTGAGTGCGTAAAGGAATGCATGTAGGACGGATATCCTCTACGGTGGATAGGTCGTCGGAAGGTCTTGCTTTTCCTTTCTTGGCTTGGCAATGGCGGTGTCGGTGTGACCGATCCTGTCGCGAGCGAGCCCAAGTGCAAAGTTTCTTTAAGTAATTGGGAATCCTAGACTCCCAAATACGAGTAGTGATTGTAGTATTATTGTGTATTGTGGTGGATCGAGTGGCGATCCCTTTATTCTACTGTTCTTGTGAGTCGCATGGCGCATGGTTGCGGCATGTGCGCATACTTCCAGGCGGGACTGAATTTCGTTCCGACTGTTGTTTTAAGTTGAAGCTGTGGGCGGTAACCTCCATTCCGTGAAAGGAGGGGTACCGTGGGGGCTCCCTGTGTATGTTCTGCTGTACTGTAGGGGGTCATTCCCTCCTTATGCTGTATCGTGGGGGCCTTTCCCTGTATCTTGCTGTACTGTGAGGGCTTTCCCTGCATCTTGCTGTACTGTGAAGGCAATATCCTGTATCTCGCTGTACTGTTGGGTTTAAGATACGGCATCTTGGTATCTTGTGTAACTTTGGGACTGCATTTACATTTTAAAAGCTGATCCAGCAGCAGTGACCTGTTGTGTTACCTTATCTAAGGTCAACCTGCTGATTGGCACAGTGTTATTTAAGGCTAGCCAAACGAACCAACGACCCTCCCATTTATTATCTTACAATTTAAACTTACAATTTATTATTACTTTAAAAATTTATTACTTTACAAATTAAACTTACCATTTATTATTATCTTATAAATTTAACTTACCTATCATTATTACCTTACATTATATAACTTACCTAATAATTACCTTACGTTACTTTACCATTCATTATTACCTTACTTACGACCCTTTAAAATTAATAGTTATCATTGTTGTCTTGTAGTCTTTGGTAACGAAATTACTTCTTTTTATTAAAACTTACCTTAGTTTCACCTTTACCACCAATTTACCCTTACAGTACAGATAATAAAAACCATTTTTACGCTAGACATACCAATTAATTTATTTTCGTTGTCTGCCCATAATTTGAAATGCAAATATACTTTATCTATTTCAAGATATATTGTCAAACGTTATACGTTATTATTATATTGCTGTGTTCACGCTAAATTGCGTCCATTCCTAGTTCTGCTGAAAGAGATTACTTATAGAAATAAGCAGTGCTGTTGTACAAAATTTCTTTTTATAATTTTAGGAATCCAGTGTATAAATTATTAACTAAATAAGTAATAGTAGTATTAGTAGGCTACCATCACGACTACAGGTAGGTGACCGAAGTAAAGCAAAAGGTCGACTCGATTCTCGCGTGGGTTCAACATTTTATGACAATGAATGTTTGTTCTTGGGCCTAACGTATTGATGATGTTTGGTATCAATCCCTCGAGTCGTGTATTAATTACTTTTAAGATCCAAATACAAATTAAAACATTTTATTTAGTGTGAGGTGCGTTTGCCATTTGTACTTACAGGACGTAGGTTTCTACAGTGAAGTGAAGGTGTTCAGAGGAGGAGCCTTGCAATGATTTTTATACTGTGAAATTATAAATGCATGTATTCCTTGAATTCGTTCCAGAGACAAGTAACTAGTAAGAATAGTAATCGTAGAATAAAGAGACAGTACGTAAACTTAGTCTTCAACCTTGGAATGAAAGAGTGTGGTTTTGTAAGCCGAAAATGGCGGCTCGCGATTATTTCATCGTAGATTTAGATGCGATATCTTGTTTGCTATCACTACTTAATCGTATTCTTGAGAGAACTTAGCTATCTTTATTGACTTTTGCGTAACTTTACTTGTTACTAGAAAACTAAAACTTTCGAAGCTTCGAATATTACAACTGTTGGATTTATAAATATTGTGCAAAATAATTATTGCTTATTCAAATCAAGAATTCTATAAACTTTATGTTTACTCTATTCAATCCATCTAGGAATCTGCTTTTCTTTTAATTATAAAATTTCTTTTTATTCAATTAGGCACAAAAAATGTTTGAAACATTATCTACTCCTCCTTATCATGCGTAAGGTAATTAATTAAGGTAATTAATTGTTGGGTATGTGGTATTAGAAATTCGGTATTTTAATGATTGAAAACTTTAAGAATCTCACCATAACTTCTAAATTTCTCTATTATCCCACAGACCTCTGTCTATCTATTAGCATATACAGTATCCTAAAAAGAAAGAAAGGAAGAAAAAATATTCAGCACAACATAGTGTTAAAAAAAACAAACATGCAAATAATTTTGATACAATATTAACTCTATAAATGAAATATGTACGTTAAATATACGGAAGGTAACAAGAACCTAAAATGAAAATATCAAAAACTTCAAGGTACTATAAAGAAAAAATACACAAAAAATATATAACCTCCTTGTCTTTTGCGCTGCCAGTGTAAGTCATGTAGGCGTCCAAAAATCGATTTTTGATGATAGAACCTCTCCAGTTTTGAAGTCAGATAAATGTCTTTTCACGGTTGATTCTAGAATGTTGGTGGTAGGAGATAAAAACCGGTGTCACTCAACGACCTGTAATGGAAACAATCAGTCGCCATTGCCAGATTGCTTAGACGCAAAATTCGGTAGAACTTCTAATACCCATAAGCGTTTTGTAGGTATACTGCTTCTATATCAGGAATTTGATATTTTGTTAATTAAAAGTTTTTAGTAATACAATGTAATGTAATATTTCTGTTATTTTGAGATGCTTCAAACAAAATTCTAATTAGCCTTATTGAACGAAAGTAACTCTTTATCAGTTTACATTACAATGAAATATTTCAGTATTAACGGTATTTACCACACATTAATTCTAAGAAATATTTACGGCGTCGTCAACAAAGGTCTATTACTTATAAGTATTATATTTGTAGCGGTGCTGAAAATGTACATCAAAGTTCAATATAGATACACTTTATAATCAACTAGTCCATGACCGGTGCGCTTCGCTTCACCTAAAAAATGTACTAATTTTTAAATAAAAAATATTTTTTATTGATAATGATTTTTGTTATTCTAAAGCACTCGGGGTTTGTTTTCAGGTTTAGGCATGCAAACGAGCAGACGGGTCATCTAATGCTAAGTGTTCACTGCCGCCCATGGACACTAGCAACACCAGGGGCGTCACCAATGCGTTGTCGGCCCCGAAGGAAATTATAAACCCGCTTCTTGAAGGACCCCTGTCATAGCTTGGAGGAAACACCGATGCAGGAAGTTCGTTACACAGTATACACGTGCGTGGTAGAAAGCTACGTGAGAACCGAACTGTGGACGAATGCCAGGTATCCAGGTAGTGTTGATGGAACACCAAACAGTTCTTCAGAACATTCCCCATTATACAGACGGTAGAATACACACAGAGAGCTTACGTCTCTCCTCAACTCAAGCGACTATAGACCCTCTGTAAGCTTGGGATCGTCGACAAGATGAACGGCTCGCCGTTGAATTCGGTTGAACGGATCCACTTGGCCAGCTGGGGCTCCAGCCCATAGGTGGGAGCAGTAGTCCATGTGCGGTCGTATTTGCACTTTATAAAGCATAAGCCTGTGCTTAGGCATGAACTACTGCTTAGTTCTGTTGAGCACTCCCAATTTTCTTGCAGCTAGCTTGGCCTTACTAACGAAGTGGTCCCGAAACTAAACTTTATTCGAGATGTTAACACCAAGGATCCCAATACTTTTAGATGACAAGATGAATGTTCTAGAACTGTGGTGCTATGACGAATGAGTTTTTTTGCAGTTAACGCGCAAACTTGTGTCTTCTCGGGGTTGAAATGGACTAAATTAAGTCCCATTCCGAGACCCGCTCCAGAAATGTCTCGACATCAGACACAAGGTTTTTCCTGTTCTCCTCAATTTGCACCCGAGAAAGATTTGCCCGGCCTGTGTAATGGGCATCACCCGTACTGTCATTAGCATAGCAAAGGATATCCCCGATGTCGAGCATATCATTGATATGCATGATGAACAGTATAGGTGAAAGCACAGAGCCTTGTGAGACGCCAGCATTTATGGGCTTCGAGTCCGAGCATGTTCCATCAACAGTGACCTTGATGCTCCGCTCCGATGATAAACTAGCAATACATTTGCAATGCCTGTAATGCCTTGTGCCACACCCTATCAAAGGCCTTTACAACATCCAAACTTACAGCTAATGCTTCTCCCTTGCTCTCGATTACTTCCGCCCAACAATGAGTAAGGTAAACATACTAAAAGGTCGCCAGCAAGGTTACACGCTCCTTTAGTTTGGAAAGCAGAGTGGTTATAGCTATTGGTCTGTAATTGGATGGATTTGACCTGTCTCCGGTTTTAGGAATAGGGTGGACCAAAGCTACCTTCCATGAAGATGGCACGATGTCAGCAGAATAGGAGAGTTGGAATAGGCGCGTTAAAACCGGGGTCAACTCCGGAGCGCACGTTTTCAGCACAACAGCAGGTACACCATCTGGCCCATTCGACTTGCTGATGTCGAGGGAAAAAAGAAGTTGATGCACAGCATTCAGCGTAAAATGCACGTCAGGCATCAGCTTACCACAATGCGGGATGGTAGGCGGTGTGTTACCTCCGTCATCAACAGTCGAATTAGACGCAAAGAGTGGGCCCAGTATTTCTCTTTTGCGGTGTGGGCCAGGGTATTATCTGCTCTGCGATTAGGAGGAAGAGACTATGCACAGAAATTGCCTTGAATGGCTTTGGCCAGAGACCAAAACGCTCGGCTACCACACTCAGCTCAATGGTCTCTTGCCGGTTCTGTGTATGTGCCTGAACTTTGCCGTCGTGATTTGCTTCTTTGTGGACCACGAGGCACCATTAAATTTCTTTTTCAGCCTACTCACAATGGTGCCTCCAAGCTTACACGCCTCTATCCAATCCTGATAGGCAAATCGTTTCAGGTTTATTGCTTTAAATCAGTTTCTGTCAAACCAGGCTTGGGTTTTACCACCAACGGGATTCACAGAGTTTGGAATGTAACATTCCATGCCCTGGAGCACCACATCAGCTATGGAGAGCGCACAAGAGTTGGGTTCAGCTGAAGATAAACAGATGCGCCTCCACGGGTAAGATGAATAAAATTCCCGCAAACTATCCCAATCCGCAGATCCAAAATGCCAGACCCGGCGAGACGCGCAAGGTCAACGGGTCATGTCAATCGTACCGAAGATCGTACATAGCAGTGATCAGACGAACCAAGGGGCGCCTCACGTAATCGTTAGGATGGGAGGTAAGCAGGAGGTCCAAAGTGGAAGCGGAATTGCCGTCAATGTCAGGGATTCGGGTCGGGCTGGACACTAACTGACTGAAGCCGTTAGCCAAGGCAAAGCTGTGAGCAGATTTCCCTGCGTAGTCCGTTGTACGTGATCCTAGCCATTCAAAATGGTGGGCGTTGAAGTCTCTCAGGATCACCACTTCAGCACAAGAGATCTGCTCTTGCACATAGTCGATCGCCCCTTGAACGTACTCGTAGAGTCGATCAATTTCGGTATTGCCGCTATGAGACCTGTACAAGCCCATGTAGACACGTGTTTGGCCACCATGGTGCACACGTACCCAGATGGTGGACAGATATTTTCCTACAAGAAGGTCGAGACGTTGACAACAAATATCATCTCGAGAAAACAAACAGACAACGGCGTGCGGTATAAATAAATGTGTGGTCAAATTTATACCCCAGATAATGAAGGTAGAAAGTTTCATTTCAAGCGGATATTTGTGTCTTCGTCAGAAAGAATAAGGCCGGCTGCGACATTTCAAGGTTGTAATGAACGGCATTGAGGTTTGAATGTAAGCCCCTAATGTACAAAAGTCCACAAGAAATATGGAAGGGGGCGTCGCTGATTTTAACATTTTTTCTTTTTAGGACTTTCTCATTATTCTTGCGGGGAAGAGTTGAAAGAGTAGGAGTGGTGCATCGTCGGTATTACCCGAGTCAAAGAGAAGTCATAAATACAATCTCGGGAAGATGGGCAGTCTGATTTGCTGGCTCGGCGGACGGAAGGACCCCCGATATAACCCGCGATTAAGGTCCTGGTCCACATCCGGCTCCCCAACCGGCAAGAAAATGAATCGACAGGCTTTTGACATTGGCGGTGGGACAGCCTCCCAGGGCGGGATCATCTGGGTTCGGTAACGTTAACGTAACGTTTCATCGGCTCTCCCTGACCACCGAGCCAGTCCATCAGGCCCACCGCACGAGAGCAGTCGGTAATGACATTAACGAACTCGAGAAACACCAACAGAAGTACACCTCTCCAGGACGGGTGACAGGCGAAGAATGGGAGGGAAGATGTATAAAAGATGGGGGAGAAAAAGAGAGGAAGGAAGACTGGTACTACAACATTTATACAATATTTTTGGTTTTGCCGTCTTGAGCAAGAACAAATTAAATATCGGTTTACCAACACGGGAACAATGTGTTTAGTGTTTGTGTTTTTTTTTGTATTCCAATGCTGCCACATGCATATATTCAATATTTCATGTAAATTCGATTTTTGTTTATCTTTTTGTCTTTTTGTACATGTTTAACTGTGAAATAGATTTTGATGTTTAAAGGCATATTTTTATTATTATTATACCATAATATGGGTCATAATCTTGGATACTTTTAATCCCAGAACATGGATCTATTCCCGTGGGGTTTTCCAAAGCGAATCAAGTGCGTCTTCATTTACTAGTATTGTTTATTTGTTTTCTTATTAGACAAATGTCTTTTATTTATTATATTACGGCATTACGGCATTAATTATGTACATCCATATTAATATTATAAATGCGAAAGTAACTCTGTCTGTCTGTTGGTCAATCACGCTTAAACCACTAAACCGATTTAAACGAAATTTGGTACAGAGATTTACTAGACCTTGAGAAAGGACATAGGCTACTTTTTATTGCGAAAAAAGGAGTTGAAATAGGGGATGAAAGTTTGTATGGAAGTTCGTCAGTAGTTAAAGTCATGGAAACTGGTGGTAAGCACTTTGGTTAAATACAAATTAACATGTATTACAGGATTTTGAAAAATTTCAACCCTTAGTAGTCGAAAAAGGGGATGAAAGTTTGTATGGCGACTTGGTTAAAATTTAATTTGCGTAAATACTGTTAAAATAAAATAAAGATTTACGTGTTTTTCCATTTTATGATATTCATCCCCGGAGGATGTAAAAGAGCCGATGAAAGTTTTCTAACAAACGCATACAGAGTCGAAACTGCTACACTTAGAAACCTGAAATTTTGACTGTAGATTTCATTTGTAACGTTAACTTCAAATAATAAAGGAAACGTCAAATATGAAAACAGGCAGTAAGAAACAACGGGAAAAAACCCATAGTAGTAGAAATAGGGGATGAAAGTTTGTATGGTGACTTAGTTAAAACTTAATTAATTTGCGTAAAACTTTATTATATAAATACCTACAGACCAGGGATCTTATGGAGCTCCTTAACTGTAACCGAAACTATCGGATATCCAAAATATATCCGTAACAATCCGTATCAATGATATGCTCGACATCGGGGATATCCATTGCTATGCTGATGACAGTACGGGCGATGCTCGTTACACAAGCCGGGCAAATCTTTCTCGGGTGCAAATTGAGGAGAAGAGGAAAAAACTTGTGTCTGAAGTCGGAATGGGGTAGACTTAATTTAGTTCATTTCTACCCCGAAAAGACACAAGTTTGCGCGTTAACTGCAAAAAAACCCATTCGTCATAGCACCACAGTTCCAGAACATTCATCTTGTCATCTAAAAGTATTGGGATCCTTGGTGTTGACATCTCGAATAAAGTTCAGTTTCGGGACCACTTGGTTAGTAAGGCCAAACTAACTGCAAGGAAATTGGGAGTGCTCAACAGAACTAAGCAGTAGTTCATGCCTAAGCACAGGCTTATGCTTTATAAAGTGCAAATACGACCGCACATGGACTACTGCTCCCACCTATGGGCTGGAGCCCCAGCTGGCCAAGTGGATCCGTTCAACCGCATTTAACGACGAGCCGTTCGTATTGTTAATACGGTTGATTTGCATCACCGCACATCTCGGAGTACCAGGTTCCATCAACACCACCTGGATACCTGGCATTCATCCACAGTTCGGTTCTCACGTAGCTTTCTACCACGCACGTGTAAACTGTGTAACGAACTTCCTACATCGGTGTTTCCTCCAAGTTATGACATGGGATCCTTCAAGAAGTGAGTCTATAATTTCCTTCGAGGCCGGCAACGAATTGGTGACGCCACTGGTGTTGCTAGTGTCCACGGGCGGCAGTGAACACTTACCATCAGGTGACCTGTCTGCTCGTTTGCATGCCCAAGGCATGAAAAAAAACGTAACCGACTCCGATAAAAAAGTTTCGGATAATTTCGGATAGCGGCAGTCTAAATAAAATAAATTATGGCAGATTTTCGCCGGCCGAGCCGATACGCTAGCCACGTCGTTACAAATTTCAACAGTTTTTATTATTTAATTTTTTAGGCTATTATTTTTTCTCTGACTGTAATACTACAATATAACTAGAAACAAAATCAAACTGTTACTGTTGTGTGTTTACTGTTACTACTATATTGTTGTTTTTTTTCCAAGTTGTAAATCATCTAATATCCGAAACAATCTTATAATACTACTAATATTATAAATGCGAAAATTTGTGAAGATGGATGAATGTTATTCTTTCACGCAAAAACTACTGATCGGATTTAGGTGAAACTTTACAGTAATATAGCTTATTGGCTACAAATTATAAAGATTTTGTATAATTTGTCCATAATATAATCATAAATATCAATCGAGTCGGAAAAAATCCTGCTCTCTAAGAGCCATCCCGGCGTGCGCTGCGTAAACCTTTGGAGTTACACGAAATAATGTATCGTAGGATTGTTTGGAAGCCACTATATCCAAATTAGTGAGCCATAAATACATTAAAATTGGGTACTTTTTTTACAATACACATTTTAAAATAATATTCAAATTCTTATCAAAATTGATACATTTGTCGCTTTTACTATTTGATGTAGATCAATTTTGTCTTTTACACAAATTAATTTGGAGGAATAGTTTAAAAGTTATCACGATAAGATTGACCTGAATGGAGCGCCATTAAGAGTCTAAAGTCGGCGTGGGAAGCAAAGCGCGACATCATTGACGGTTGCGTTTATTTTGCGGTTATTTAGCTAATTCGATTCTCGAAGCGATTTATTACTTATTACAGTACAGTACAGTTACTTTGTGTGACAGAGCAAAAGCCACGCGGGCGAAGCCGCGGGCAAAAGTTAGTTATGAATAATAGTCTAAATGATAATCTACTATTCATACCGGGAAATGAATATTAGTGAAACACGTAAAAAAAGCTAATACGGAAGGTGTGTTCGGCTTGTAAGCAAAGTTCTTTCAGCTTAACTGGTGCTATTTCAATATTCCTTCCACTTCATACAAATGGAAAATTTACTCATAAAATAATAAAACGGTCCATAGATGATGATAACAATGGATATGTCTAGAATAAATACAACAGCGGGTACTTTTCACAAGTTATGCGTAGGTTTTCTAAAAATGAGCTAGAGCGGATATTCTGTGAACATAAGTAATTTCAGGTTACACTAAATAATTTATTAATAATTTGATCAATCTTACTGTAACTATTAGGTATTTTTTTTAATGTTAATAGCCGACAAACCAACATACAAGCCACCTGATGGTAAATGATCACCGTCGCCCATGGACATCAGCAAGATCAAAGGCATCACTGATGAGTTGTCGGCCAGGAAATGAGAAATAGGTAAGAAAGAAAGTACTGGCTCTCAAGCACCCACTCGGAACACGACGATTCGTTTGGCGACTGACTCAAGCGGGAGGGTGGTAGTTAGCCAGACTTCACGGAAAAATAATGGTGCCGGTAATAATATTCATAACTTTAACACGATACATATGTTTACTTTATTTTCTCAGGGATTTTACAGAGTTCTCTAGATTGTGATGTGCAAATCTAGGGCGAAGCGCGTGCGTCGCGAACGAGTATCCTTTAGTGCGCGTTTTAACCTTATTCCCTTCGCGGTCGTCGACTTACTGTTCCTGCGCGGAAAAAGGGATTGCCGCTAGCTCGCCGCTCGCGTCGATATCTATCAATCTATCTCGACAGTTTTTTCCCACTAAGCGGCGTTTATACACTTATTAAAGAATTTAACGTTACATGACTTAATAATAATACAATCCTTACGCGAACCACCGAGCAGTCTGGGTTTTGTCGCTTCTTACGACACCCTTTTCAACCAGCATAGGATTGGGGGGAGTATTCTAGACCGCCCCAATACGGCAATAATATTAATATAAAATACATATCTTTTCTATATATAATATCAGTTCTTGAGAAGCTACATTAACAGACGCATTAACATTAATAAATAAAAAGAGCTCACACTAACCTATTGTAGTAGGACTCTATGTATATTGCTAGCATGGACGGAAGAAACTCAGTCAGTCAAGATGCGAGAACAAATAATATGTCGGTAAAATAATATATTTACATCAATCAGATTCGAATCCAGGACTCCTCGCTGGTTAAGCGAGGTCACTGCAACTAGGGCTACAGAGTCATTTATATTTAAATATACTATATTATCTTGTTTAACGACACGAATGCGTAAAGGGTTTACCGTCTGTCTAAGTCGTGACATTGTGCAAGAATTTGAATAAACACATTAAGGCATTACACACTCGACTTAGTCCCAAAGAAGACGTAAAATTCCCTTGATTTATGTTTTTAAGTTAGATGGGATTTGTACTGTTTTAATTTTAGATATAAAATCATTTACCATTAACGAAGCATGTTTTTGTGGTGACAAATTTAATACAAACAAAACCCAAATTCGTTTATTTTGTTTACTTAGATACGTGTGCCTACAACTTTTATAAATGATGCTCTAAAGGATTTTTTTATGATTTTTTTAATATTTATTTGAATGTCGATGTCCTTTGAATGTCGATCTCCCGGATAGGATCTTAAGTTCCAATATTGCACTCATTTCTAATTTCCTAAACTTTGTTGCTTATTGTAAATTAATTACCCTTTGCTTCGGTGAAGACAAAGAAGAAAAAGGAGGAAGAGTTCTCCTCAATGTTCTTAAAGGTGTGTGAGGTCTGCCAGTCTGCACTTGGCGAGCTTAGTGGATCTTAACGCATCTCAATGTGAGAGAAATGAAGAATTAACAACATCTTTAAACACAGGTGGATGCGCGGTAACAGAGGACGCTTTGAGGAACGAACGGCGTATGCTGTGGCGCGCTCCGGAACTCCTGCGAGACCCTAATCCACCACCACGGGGAACCCAGAAGGGAGACGTGTACTCCTTCGGGATCATCTTGTACGAGATACTAGGGAGAAGCGGACCTTGGGGTGATACAAACTTGACGAATGATGGTAAGTTTATCAGCTCATACATTATTTATTGTATTTTAAGATCGGGTAATTAGTATGTAAACAATTAATAAAATCGATTAGAAGACTATGAAAACATACAACAGCAGAGATAGCCGTCTTAAACTTCAGGTATGTATTGTTTATGACTGTAGTGATCAGACTCTTTATGAAAGTGGTTTAAAGTTATTACTACATAACGATATATTTTATCACTCTTAGTAAAAAAAATACTTAGTTTTTTTTATCATAAAATTGTAATAGTACATTTTAACGAATTAATTGCCACATTACAAGTTACTTCCGAACTGCTATTTCAAAAGTGAATTTGAGAAATGGGTTCGTGTCTCATTCGATTTCACCTAGTAATCAATCTTGACGGGATTAAACCAATGAACTATTATTAAACCACCAATTATTACAAGTATTTCGCGAGACCTTCGATTAATATTAACAGCTGCTATTTAGTAACTGAACTATCTATAAGTACTACTTTTAAAAGTTTGAATGCTTTTAGAAAATTATACTCTTAGTAATAATCTTTATGAATAAAGATAAATTACTTTCAATTTAAAATATTAATAAACTTCACAATTCTGTGTTCTTAATCTATTCCAATTCTAATTATTACAATTTCGAAGTACTTATGTTCCGATTTTACAATATAACACTTTGATCGTAATACTTCTTAAATGTTCATGACATTTTACATAATAATGTTTATTTATCAAATTTTAAATTCTGTACTGTTCCATTCTCGTCGGTGATGTTGTCTATTAACGCAAGTACTCTTCTCTTGAAGCTTTTGAATTGTGTTGCGTTCATTTCGTTCAACTCTGGCACTAAGCTGTTCAGGAACGATCTGATCGGATCGTTGGCATCCGTTACAAAACACGGAGTGGACCGATCGAGACGTTCCACGTCGGTTAGGAAATTATAACGGTCGGATTCTTGTTCTGATCTTTTCCTCGATGGGTTTCCTTCGGAGTCTTGATTAGTGCCCGTGTCGTTGCTCTGGTCGTCATCCGTTTCAATTTTGACCACTGGAACCTTCCACGATTCAGGTATCGCGTCTCTTGATTGCTCCTCCTCCTTGTTAAATCTGTAAGCGTCGTAGAATGTTTTCTCCTTCGCTTGTGCCTCTTCAGAAGTGACACTTTTAGGAGGTGCCGGTGGTGATATTTTGATGTAAGGGAGCAGGAACTGCATCGCGTCTGATAAGTAATACCGTCTCTTTCGTCGCCCGGTTCCACTATATCGACTTGACTTCATATGTCTCATGTATACGATGCGTAAGTTACGCCATTTTTCTTTGCAAGCGCCACCTGTGGACACGTAGATATGACAGTTAGTTCTGTTTAAATCAGTAATAGTAGTAGCAGTAGCTTAGTGGTTTGAATGAAGGTCTTTCGCATGAGAAACTCGAGTTTGAATCCTGCACGCACCGATTTTTGACATTGGAAATGTGTTTTCGTTCGCTCCAATTCGTAGGCTCCGATTTCACGAAAAAGTGCGATCCCCTTATAACTCGGAGAGTTGTGAAGATATGATATTCAAACAAGGCTCAAAAGACGCGTATTCACGAGAGCTGTAAGGTTCGAAAAGAATTATTCGATCAAGTCAAAAACGAAAAAAGTTATGGCCGAAATAGTGAAAAAAAAATATTTTTTTTCCGAATTTTTGATTTTGGCGCTCGATATTTTAGAAACGAAGAATGATATCAAAAATTTGAGAAAAAATCCTCTGGACAATTTAGTCAGCTACAATTGGAGCCTAAAATAAAGACGAACGGGTTAGGGGTTTGCCCTGTAGCCTAACCTTTTGGAAAAAAGTCAGAACGACATTTTTCACATGACATTTATGACTTCATGTTTCGCAGAGTTCGTTATTGGTGTTTGTTATGAATTATCCGGGTTGCGAGGGTATCCTGTTTGAGACGGGCGTAGATAACGCGGTAACAGGTTGGAAGCCGAGAAACTATATTTTGTGACACCTTTTCTTAATCCCGACTTTCTCGTCGCTCATCGACAATATTTTTTCGAATTCCGTAGATTCATTTCCGATGTGCTCGATAGTCGTGTGAGGCACGAAATCTGTTTTTTTTTTTAAATTATGTGCATATTACAGATTAATTATCTCTTGTTTCGTTGAAAGAATACATTTTGAGGAATCCTTCATACCTAATAGTTGTCAAAGGTATGTGAAGACTGACAATATGCACTTGGGCAGCGTGGTGGATTATGAGCTTAAGCCAATTGTGAGGGGACGCCCGAGTCCAGCCGTGGGTCAATGTGGGTTGTAACGATGAATTTAGAAATAAATTAATTTCGCTTCCTAATGTTACATTATGTATTTTTGTTTTCAAAAAAGATGACGATATAATGTTCACATAAATAAGACAAATTTATATGAACGGGCGGGAGGGCGCCGACCCCAAATAAAATTGGGATAAGGGCAGGAGGAGGATGATGATGATAATGATAAATAAGACAAATAAATAAGACTGTTTTAGTAATTCGACGCCGAATATATTAGTCACTAATTTGATGTGATTGATACCGAATTTGTTAACGATATGTAATCAATTACGTAGTGAAAATGGATAAATTATGTATCTTGTAATTAATTAAAACTGTCTGTTAATTCTAATGTTCTGAAAATTTACTGGAGCAAACAAATTCAAATTTATTATACATGTGGAGTTATTATCAAATTTACACATTTCGGATCTCTGTGATTCACGGATTTTTCTTTAATAAAGTTTTTCCTATAGTAAAGTCTGTACTGTCTGTACGTGTGGCCAGCGTCGACACCTGTTATCCGGCACGCTGTTGTTATTTCTAACAGCACACACGTAAAGTATAGCTCGCGTCCAGCGGGAGAGCCGGGAATTGTGTACATTTTTCTAAAACATAGACTTTACTGTGTTATTGCGGTACGATTGCCACCGTTTCTATGGTTACCAAGATATATTGTATCAGTTTAGTACAATTCAAAATGTGTGGTATATATTTGCAGTGCCCATTGAAAGTGCTGTGACTGCTGTGTTGATTGAAATAAATAATATATATATATATATATACATATATATATATATATATATATATAGTGTCGAACAATACTGTTCAATTACATAAGCATAAGCATTACATAATAAAACACTACTTCATAGCCCTAATTAGATAATTAGTTACGTATAGATATAATGGAATTTTGTACTACGGACTTAAATAGTGAGTTTTGAGAATTTAAATAAATGCAGAACTACATATATTTATACCTATTAATTTAAACATTTCACACATAACCCGGCACTAGGATATCTAATGTGGCGGGTGACGTCGACGCAAACAAATTAAACATCACAAACACCCCGACCGGGGAATAAACAATTATCTGTCAATTAAATGTGTGACACGGTCGAGAATCGAACCTGGAACGTCTCGCTCGGCAGGCAGGGTACTCCGAACGCTACGAGGATTTCATCATGAAAATTAATTAAAAAGTTTTAAATTAACCATGTGAATTGTTATCATTTTACAATTATAAATCAAACAAATCAGAAAGGCACTACAGAGCATGATTCTCTCCTCGTTATTGAAGAGGCCTAATCAACAGTCCACACACTGCTGATTACTGGAAGGGTTATTGGCCTTTGGCGTGTCTTAGGGTCCTTTCATCATTCGCCATTATAAAGCTTCCGACGTTAGTCGTCGACTGCTATTTAACGATAACAACCGCGGCCGACTGCTCATCGTGCCCTCCGAAGCGCAGATGTAATTGTACAACTAGTGGCCATCCATCCAAATTTCTACCACACCCGTTGTTGCTCGACTCAGCTGATCACTGACGATCGACGAGTAAAGAGCACTTGTTTAAATTTATGTAAGTTATAATATTCAGAAGCAATTTCGGCGCTCGTCAAAATTTTAGAAATGTATTTCAATGTCAGAAAAGATATTTTGTTTCTTTTTGCTATCAGTCAGAATTACACGCATGACAAAACGTTAATAATATGAGTTATGCGATATAATTAATGACAATAATTAATCTTTGTAACTCAACGGGCATTTGAACCCTGCATGAAAAGCTTAAACAATTTAAATGGTTTGTCTGACTTCTATACATATATTCTCGTCATAAGGACCTTTAATTTGGGCACTCAACCCCGTTGTGTTATAAATGGAGAGACAATAAGATTATTAATAAAGTGTTCTTAGGTGCCTAGCTTTTTATAGTTTATTTTGAAACCTCGATGAACGTAAAACATGTTTAGATCTAGGAGAGAGTTGGCTTCACGGCGACTGATAAAAAAATTAAGTCAAGACAAAAGTTACTACAGCTTATAACGACATCGCTTTTAACAATAATTTTTGAGTTTCATCATCATTTCAATATTCAAAAAGAACTTGTATTACTTAGTAATGCTTAGAATTCAATTTATTTATTTCATTTATTTTGTTGAGAATTCAATGACAAAAAATTTTTTGGGGAGTTTGTAATATTGTTTGTGACATCCTTAGTCTCAGTATTGATAACGTAATGCAAAAATTACTTCTACTCCATTAAGCACCTGCGTCAGTCGGAAAAATCAAGAGATATTACGACCAGTAGACTTATTTTACGACATGTTAGGTGCCCCAAGTGTAAGCCGTAACGGGAAAACAATCCTAAATATTAGAAAAAGTACGAGCTGAACCAACATTCATTACGTTTTTCACGTAAGAACAGCAGTACGTGAAGTACGACAGCGCAGCACCCCGGGGCCTTTTGGACTTTCCACTGACCACCTGACACGTTAGGCGTTTAGCTGCAAGAGGTGGTGCGTTATCGCGCGCTGTGACGCACGGCTTTTGGAGTTTTTGGAGTATGTATTCTGACACACTCAGCGTTGGAAAGTGACCCGCGTTATTCTTTATATGTAAGCTTTTAAAACGTAGGCTTTCGTAGATTTTTTAAGTACCGATGGTACTTAAAAAGTATCGCGAGTAGGGTTGGGGAATTCTTCAAAAAGTACCCTTCATTCATGTTACATAAAAATCACATTTAGCATTAAATAGGTAATTTATTTGAAAAATAGAGAGTGGGACACACATCCACATACACACATAAAATTAGAAAATTATGTTATACTAAAGTTATAAATAATAAATACATGCTTCCTCGTCGTCCGAGGTGTTCGTAAGCGGCTGCGACATAGTTTTATAGTACTGTAGTTACTCACGGATATACACTGTCTCATCTTGATGTCTAAATAAGAAAATGGGGTATGAGAGACTCCACATATTTTGAAGTCCAAGGCAACCTCCTCTGCTAAGCAACGGTCGAGTCAACTGTGTTGTGAGCTCTGTATTGCTCTGGTGACACACTTTTAACGTTTTTCGATTGCGTTAAAGAGCAAGTGGGCTCCTTCTTTCTAGACTGGCAGCGTATTGGAAACGGTCTCAGATGCCATGGATGTACAATTATTTAATGACACAATTCTGTTAATGATGTCAACCTCCTTCAACGTTATGTTCGTCACATCTCATACCTGTTTCTTTGTAAACGTCTTGTTGGTCAAGCTGGTAGATTTGGCACACCTTCGAAAATATTATAGGTCTAATCACGATGTTTACCTTCATCGAAGTATCTGATAATTAGGAGTAATTTTTAATAAACACACCAGTTTTTAAAATTAGATGTTCGTTTTCTACCCAAATCTTTCATGTTAATCATTCGCCCATAGAATTATATAACACCACAGGCATCACTGATGTGTTACCGACCGAAAAGGATGTGGGGGACCCGTATTATTCTATCTAAAAGTATTGCTATACTGTCCTTTCTGTAAACCTTACCACGTACTCTACCTTTTTACAGTATTGAAGACCTGAAAGCTAATTTAATAATAGCCACATGTGTTAAAGAGGACCGGACTTATTCTTTCTATCTTTTTTGCGACAAACTCTATACAAAATAAGATTGGAATAATAATCCCTAGCCGCCAGTAATAGTAGCCTAAAATATTCTTTTAAATTATGATAACACTAGCCAACCGCTCTCCCTTTGCTTCAGAGAAATTGCGCCTTACGCTTAGAAATAGCACCTACATTGTTTTAGGACTTTGTTTTTTCTTTCTGTGAATTAGAAGTACGTATTTAAATATATTTATTTATAACTTTTTTATTTGTGGACGAATTGCAATAATACTAACTTTAAGTATTAAGTAATGCTTACTACAAAACATCAGTGAAAATCATAACGAAATTGGTTAAGCAATTTCTGAGATTAGCGTGAACAAACGCACGAAAGAAATATATACAGAATACAGAAAACCAGACAAAAATTGAAACAGTTGTAACAACAACAAACAATAACAAAAAACTGGGTTCTATTCCGTTCATGAACAGAAAGCGATCAGTTAGAATTTTATTATATGTATAGATAAATACATGATAACTTATTAAACCATTTAGTCTGTACAAGTAGCGTTCACTGTCTGAATTGCGTTGTGGGAAATTTTATTTAGAAGGTCAACACAGAGTACTATACATTCGTTTAACGACCATTGACAAAGAGAGAGCGAGATGGACGATCGGCACCGAATGAGAGATATAATGTAAACCATTCACGGCGTCTCAAGTGAAGCAACAAAACTTTATTTTACGTTCATTAAAATTAGCTATGTGAAGTAATGTATACGCAGACAATAATATAATGAGTACTTAGAAATGTAATCTGAAATTAATTTTGTATTGTCTTTTGTCTTGTGAACAATTTTAATTATTATTAGTAGGTACATCAATAATTTATCATAAATAAGGTTTCTTTTAACTGTTTGCGTATACTAATAATAATTTTTCTTGTCTCTGTACTATTTTATTTCACGTCGGTATTAGTCTGTTATGTAGAAATCACAACGTGCCAACTATATTAAGTCTAGAAATCGTCCACTTCTAACTTTAAAGCCTCTGAGATGAGATTTTGTTATAGATAAGCAGCTCTGTTATTTTCTAAAGAAATATATATTTCAATATTATTAAATGAGTATTGAACACTGTACCAGTCATATTCATTATTTTGCCAACGTCTTCCCAAGCTTGATCGGTAATGTCCTTGCGAGAGTACGTCATTAAGTCGGGGTTGTATAGACACGGTCGTTTTTTAATTTCGGATACAAATTTTACATTGCTCGCCTGTTCACTCAGTCGCGTTTCGTGAGCCATCATTTGGATGGTTTTAAACCTGTTTATTACCGCAATAAACTTAAGTTTAACTCACGTTTAACGTACGGTAGTTTCTCGCGGCGGACATAATGCGACTGATTTGAAACTGGTTTGACTCGAAATCGTTTCAAACTGGTTGCTTTGCGCACATGCGTTCTCCGATCGTGAGTGCATTTACATTACACACATGGGTGTAATATGTAGGTACGTAGTTGCTCTAACTGAGTACATGAGTACTCTGAGCCTCTGGTTATCTTAATAGTTTGACAGGTTTTACCTCGCAAAAATATTTACATTCATGAAAAGTTTTTGTTAAAACAAATCGAAAAACCGCGAGTTGACCGTGCTTTAAACCGTGACTCAAATATGATAACAAAACATTACAATTTACGATTGCATATGTAACAAAACTTTTTATCAACATGTGTTAAGTTTAAATCTGCCTCCAAATGATTGTTATCTGTATTAAACAATATTTCCTGTTTGTTAAATATAAAACAAAAATTTCCGAAATTATATTATAATTATATGATAAAATTATATTCGTATTAAAATGGAGAGCAGTGATAACAGGAGTCTGAACAGCGGACTCGGGTATGGACCCCGCACGCACCTCCATGTTTTTGGTTATGTGGACTTAGAAATTATTTTATCGTTCAGTAAAGGAAACGTAAGACAAACGTGAAATTGGCTAGCTCGGTTGACAACGGCTTTAAAATATTATAAGTGGGATTGGAAAGGACATAAAACTGACCGATAACATAACAGTACGATCCCAGTACCCTGTGAGCTTCTCGGTCTTGTGGGTGGCGTGAACATAGGTCATCGGAGATTTCACGATATGCTGTTAGCAATGATAACAACTTTAAATTGTTCACTCACCTTTATTTAATTTCTACTACTAGGTAATAATTACAATTCTCACTTAATCCAGTACCACCTGGAGGGTACCGAACCACTCGAACGAATGCCCGTGCTCGTGTCATACAGCCCTTTAAGAAGTTATAGTTTTAATCGAACCAGCAACTATACTCATGACGACGAGAACGGGCATATCGGTATTATTTTAAAATGTGTTTTAATTCGATCAGATTAATTCATTAGTTAAATAAAATTAGTGATCAAATAATAATTATATATAAAAATATTTACAAATATTTACAATGCTTAAACCCAAAAAGAAA
The DNA here is from genome assembly GCA_003671415.1 of Megathymus violae. Lineage (NCBI taxonomy): Eukaryota > Metazoa > Arthropoda > Insecta > Lepidoptera > Hesperiidae > Megathymus > Megathymus violae. Next base: position 7,888,529 of record PDGT01000009.1, on the reverse strand, counting down.
AAATTGTCTTGCCTATCCTGTATCGGTCGCGAATCTAAAGCGACATCCTTCGCTCGACAGGTGACATCATTAACAATTAACTCTCAGGTTTTTTTACATAGCATTAGTTAATGCTTGGCAACAATCCCACCTAATGGTAAGTGGTAATAAAATGTAAAATGTTGAACATACTAATTTACAAAAGCCTATTCACTCTCCTCTTGAAGACTCGCACATCATAAGAAGCCGTCAACACCGACGTGGCCAAGTGGCAAGCGTCCTTTGCAAGTGACCTTTGTTCAGTGAAAATTTTCTACGTGTACTCTTGAAAAATTGTGTTACACAATTTAATATACGTTTTACATAATATTTTATTAAACTATCCTTATCCCAAAAAAATCGGTTATCAATAACTGTCAAAACTCATTACTATGCTAAAAACGATTCTACTTCGCTCAGGGATCTTGTATTAATCAATCTAACAATATTACTAAAGAAACGATCGACCGATCGAGTACTAATTAATTCTTAATTAATTTGCAATCATGTGTTTCATCGCTTCTCTTGTGAGTTTATTTTTGTATTCTACTTCCCTCACTTCGCTTCAGAAAAACTACGGCATATGCTAAAATTAGCACCTGAATTGTTTTAGAACTGTTTTTCTTGTTCTATGAATAACAACATAAAATATTAAATTATAACTTTTTATTTATGGACGGATCGCAATGAAATGAACTTTAAGTATTACGTGATACTCACTGCAATACACATTAGTGAAAACCAGAACGAAATCAGTTAAGCCGTTTCTGAAATTACCGCAAACAAACGCACAGACAAACAGACAAAAATTCTAACAACTATTGTTTTGGGTTCTACTGCTTTAAAGGCCCCTAATAGTAGTTTTTCTCATATATCGTTCTTGTACAGAAAGCGATCGGTTAGAATTTTATATATGTATTTATTTATAGATATTGATTTATACCGTAAAGTAAAAGATATAATATTAATACAATTACAACTATATCACAATTACACATATAAATTAAACAAGAGGTTATCATAGGTTTGATTTAATTTGATGCAGCCTGAAACTTTATTGTGAACTTTGAAGTGCTTTGTAGTATTTAGATACTTACATGTTTTTATATGTAGTTGGTAACTCTTATAATACTCCTTTTGTTAACTTCTTTTATAATTTCCTGTATCTTTTATCCATTTATTCTCTAATTTCTTTATATATTTTATTAGGTTTAATGTTTTGTTATTGTTGTCAAATATTTGTCCTAAATTATTGTCATCATGATAACTTTTATTTTTTATTTGTATAATTTTATCCTTTTTGGTAATGTAATTTATTAGGCTGAATAGTAATTTTAAATTCGTAAATAGAACACAAGAAGAGAATCATTCGAGAAAATTTGAGATATAAAAGGCTAGCTGTGACGAGATTGGACAGTCTCTCGCGTGTGGGTCGCAACTCTTAAATCTCGACACTGACAGTCTCGCGTGTGGGTCACAACACTGGAATCTTGAAGGAGTCTCGTGCTGAACGTCTCTATCGGAACAGTCTCGCGGGTGGAGTCGCAGTACTTCAATTACGATACGAAACAGTCTCGCGCTTCTAGCCGGTAATCTTCTGTTACGCTCCGACTCCGGGATCTATATATTTCGTGCGCCCTAACGCGCGCCAGGTCAAGGCGGTCTCCGTGTGCTGAACACCGGATAATCTACACGTCTCGTGCGTATTAACGCACGCTCCAATCGCCGAGGTCTCCGTGCGCTGAACGCCGGGGAGTCCGATCGTCTCGTGCGCCCTAAACACACGCTCCTGTCTGCAAAGCCTCTGAGTGCTACACGCCAGAGAAGCGACGGGCCAAGCTTCCTACTTAACAAGTGACTTTTTTTTCTTAATCTTGTAACTTCTGTATTATATTTATTGTAACCGCCAGGAATTCTTGGATACATTCGATCTTCTAAATTTCTCTAGATCTTTTACTTATAACACTACAGCTTACACTCTTCTGAAACTTGATTTCGTCACTACACTCCTTTATAAATCGTTACTGGAGCAGCGTGATGTAGTACATTCCAGGCTTCCTCCTTCCCTTGGCCCGAATCCAACTACAAATAATCGCAAAAGTTCTCACAAAGAAAATCCTCTTTGTGTTTTTTCATGAATAAAGTGGATTCAGACATCAGTAACGTCATAAACAATGGATATCTCTTATATAGAATCCTTGTATATTATTATTGACAGTTACTTTATTTCTTGTGTATATTTAATTAAATTTCCTTTTTCAGTTGTTTGCATATATTGCCTCTGGGATTTAGGTGAAACGCCTCATCTATAAGCGAGCGTAGCCTCAACAATCACCGTTTTAGCCTAAAAGTAAGGCGCTTCAAGCTTGCTCTAGTGCAGACTTGCTCCAGTGCAGACTTGCTTCAGTGCAGACTTGCTCCAGTGCAGACTTGCTCCAGTGCAGACTTGCTCCAGTGCAGACTTGCTCTAGTGCAGACTTAGCAAGTTACAAGGGTACATACAGTGCGTGTCTTTTATCATGACGACATCGATGGTCGCTGAGAGCCATTATTACATTTGGTGCTTTGTACGTTTCAGAAGAGCACATAGCTTAGCTTGAATTAGACAATCGGGATCGCGAACGTTTTTCAGAGCGTCTGAAATATGGGGATCAAACGATAGGCTACTGAATGTGATTTTGTAATCAATGTTATCTTTTTAAATCAATATTCACTTATTATACGTTACCGTATCGATTTCAAGATTTCCATTTATCGAGCTCTCAGTAGATTACTCTGGGGATATCGAGTTCGATCTTTTTATCCTGTTTCGATGAATGTATGTAAAAAATACATATTTTATCAAATGTAGTTAGAGGAAGGTTGTTTTTAATCTTAATAAAATAATTTGATTCAGCAATTACAAGGTTAGATCGAGTTTTTAAGTATTTGTATACAAAAATATATTTTGTTTTGTTTACGTAGTGACTCTGACTGTCGAACGAGGGGTTTCGGGTTCGACTCCCGGTCGGAGCAGACATTTGGTTTTTTTTAATGTTAATAGCCGACAAACGAGCAGACGAGCCATCTGATGGTAAGTGGTCACCGTCGCCCATGGACTGCAGCAAAATCAATGGTATCACTGATTCGTTGTCGGCCAGGAAATGAGAAGGTAAGAAAGAAAGAACTGGCTTTCAAGCCCCCAGCCGGAACACGACGAGTCGTTTGGCGGCAGACCCAAGCAGGAGGGTGGTAGCTAGCCAGGCAGGCTTCACGGAAAGATAATAATATAAGTAATAATATTAGTGACTTAATAATATTACTGATAATATAATATATACGCGAAGCCCTACCCCCAAACAGGCTGGGTTCTGTCGCCTCTTACGACACCCTGTTTTGCCAGCATGGGATTGGGGGGAATATTCTAGGCCACCCTGATACGGCCAGAGACATATAAATGTTTGTTCTCGGGTATGTGGGTGTTTGTATGTGTGTGTTTCAAAATTTTATTCATCCATGCCACCCGCAACACAGGGAATTCTAGGTAAATTTATTTTTTCGGTCAATTGTATAATTAAGTTCCGTTATGATTATTAAATTTCTCTAATGACCTATTAGAATATTCGGTTAGGTAGTAGATTTTCTACGCATCAAACTCAATTTATCATCTTCGACAAAGTTTTCAGTGTTTCGTATATTTTAAGAGGTATTTTAAGAAAGGGAGTTACCCAATTAAGCAAGTTAATTTGTGTAACAACGAACCCATATTATTAAACTAAGGTAACTCTGATGTACGAGTTGACCTCGAGCGTTCTCAGTTTTCGTCCATAGAATGTTGTGTATAATGTTTTTGTATTTTGAATTTGGTTTATAATTACAACTCTTTTTTGATTCACACTAAGCTTTAATGCAAAGATAATCGTACTTAAATACGAAGATTTCAAATAAATATATTGATGTTTTTTAAACATTGCTTTAAAAGCACTCAGTTCCTCCTCGCAATCCTTGATCGACGCTCTTTCACTTGAGCGACCAGTAGCTTGCGGGTTTACGTCTATTTCAGGAGGATGTAGTAATTTCGAATGAATTCGTATTTGATTAAAAAGTTCGTTTGATAAAAAGCCCGTCTGAAATTCGTTCGGGTTCAACAATTTTATATTGTACAAACTTGATATATACTATAGCCTATGTCCATCCGAAATAATGTAACTTTAAAATGGTAAAATCATTTATTAGCTATGTGCCGTGGTCCTGCAGATAACTTTCTGCATACACGTAAACTCACAAAATTTACCCTCTCTTTATAGTATATGTATAGATAAAAACAGATCTTTTACTTTAAAGCAGTAAAGTAAGTCATTTGCATAGAGTTATTATACGTAATAGCGGAACAATCATCTCAAAATCGCGTCACCAAAACATAAATGAGCATGTGTGTGAAAAATACACTGATGTGCGTGACTTTTAGTGATGTCAAATGCACGTCCATGCATTATCGACATGAATGTCGACTATTCCATCACAAGTTTCTTTGCTATATTTAATTCGTTCTCTTAATTAATTATTACTTGTTAGATTAATAACACCATGCTATCCTAGTAACTTCTCTTTACTTCGCTTCTTCTAAACTTAACCTTATTTGACAGGATAAAACAAAACGTGATTAAAACATACTAAAGAAAACAATAATAATAATAGTTATTGGCTTTAATTAATTATTTGATGTAAATCGATATAACTTATTGCCCTCAGAAAGGAAATAACCAACAAATTTTGTAGGTGTAGATTCTTCATTAACATGTCATTGATTTCGTAGAACAAAATAGTTGCCCTTAAAATGTCTACTGTAAACTTTGTGAGGAACCCTACCTATCTGGTTTAACATTTCAATCCATTTTTCTTTTTGAACTGCATTTACAGGAAACGTTGAAGAAGAAACATTTGTCAATAAATATGAAATCACATTCGCCGTTTATTGTCATATCATAATAATAACAAATATAAAATTGGCCAAATTTTATCAATTTAAGGAGCTAATACTATTCAAAATCCAAAGATGCACCTTTATATCAGTCTATCTACTTTCTTATACTTATTTTATGGTCATTTGTCGATGCGAAATAAAAGATGAACTCGTCGCGCTCGGCATTCAAACAAATAAGTTTGTAATCAGAAACCATAGAGTTAATATACTAGTAAGTCAGAAACAAGAGTACACATCAAGGTCTGAAGTAAGCCATTGTTCGCTTTTCAAATCAGTGAAACAGCAATAAAGCGCTATATTATTTTTTAGAAATCATCGGACGAGTTCGTCAGCCTATAGGCGGAGTGTTATTCCGTCCGCCGCTCGGCCGCTTGTCGACGCAGCCCTCTCTTATCGCGGTGCTGAAAGCTTGTTGGAGCGAGCGGCCCGAACGCCGACCCGACGTAAAGCTGGTGCGCGTTCGGCTCAAGGACATGCATGCCGGCATGTAAGTACTTCGTAACAGATCATGACAGTGATATTTGTTTTCAACATTTACACCTGATGACAAATCTAATCACTCACATGTTGTTTGTCGGTTTGTTGCCCCATATTTTTTCCGAATAGACTACACATAAATAATTTAATTAAAATTCGAAAGAAGAAGTTGAAGTTGAATCTCGGATTTTTCGGTGTATTCAGCAAATAAATATTTGATCTAATAAATGTCAATTTTAATTTGAGATCAGTTAATATGGTTGAATTTAAGAACTCACGAAACTCAGATAACATAACACTTATTTCGTTACATAACCGCGCTTGAGCAGCGTGGTAAAATGTACGCCAGTTCTTATTGTAATAACTCAATTTTGTAAGTAAGATAAGGGTTTTCTGAAAAACATATAAAAGTTATTTTTACTGTTAATAGCAACTGACGATTTTTATAATTTATGCTAATACAACCCAATTACATAAATCATGGAATTGATAAAATTATAGTTAAGTTAGATTTAGCATAAGGTGTATAAAAAGGATACGTGATAGTATTTTATAATGTTAAAAGTTGAGAAAGGCACAGAGGGCCTGGCTCATGGTAACTGGTCAACATCATCTACGAACATCTGCAACATCCAGCAGCGATGAGCCCTCCTCATAACTAACTCTAGCTCTGTAAAACAATTTATAGGTTATTGTAGTTGGATGATGGTACCTGATTAAACGACTTAAAAGCCTACAAAATTTAACTAAATAAGTAGTAAAACCAAAGACGTTTAAGTAAATATTATAATTATTTATGTAAAAAAAACTAACACATTTAAAATTTCTTCAATATCGTCATTTGTATAGGAAAACGAACATTTTCGATAATATGTTGATGATGATGGAAAAGTACGCGTCGAACCTCGAGGCGTTGGTGGACGCCAGGACGGAGCAGCTGATGCAGGAGAAGAGAAGGACAGATGACTTGCTCAACAGAATGTTGCCCAGGTAACATGATTTTATAGTTTAAAACGCTATGGTTCGATTAATAAGTGTACCTAATTGTAGCTTGTCCAATTATGGCCTAGGTAACTGTCCGGTCCATACCGTGTCCGTCAAGACTGACTTCGTTCTTCATAAAACTCCGCTCGACAACTAAGTGTACCATCGACCTCCTAGTCAATCTTTAGTGTCCTATGTACTACATAGTTAACAACGATATACTAGATATACTAGAATGGCTTACGTGAACGGAAACATCACGATGTTTTAAAATTTTAAATGATAATTTACAAATTCACTGAAAATATAAGAGATAACCGAATAGGGAAGAGGTCCCTTTTAATTTACTTATTTTGATCTTCCGACGAATTGTGATTCACGGAAAATAATTAAGATACTCGTATCTGCCAGAGGACAAGGCTCCCTTATAATTTACTTAACTAATTCAATGTTTGACCTGTGGGTAAAACCTAATGAATTCATGGACCACGAATTCCGCGATTCCCTTATCACTAAAACAACATGTTTGTCAAAGTTGAATCCCGGTGGGAGAACCGCCAAATAAAAGGCCGGGTCTCCACCGAAGAATTAGACTCAACCTCCAGACCTCGAACAGTAGAATAAAAGTTTTACTTCTACAAGTTATAATTTGGAGTTTTATTTCGACACCCGAGCTCAAGAGATATAACAAGTGTCTAGTAGACAATATACTTACTGGTTCACAGAAATCGACTTTCAACGTTGCATCTGTTAAACTCCAAATACAAATTAATTATCACTTGTAAGGAAAGCATCGTAAGTGGCGCATTATGTTGAGAACAGACCCTAGCTTACCATAGGAACAATCATATTATTATGAGGAAAACAATGCTGTTGGGAAAAATGTTCTTGTAAGAGACATATAAACGTATATAAATTTTCCATTTAGGATTTGTTGTGAATTTAACTTTCCATTTAGGATTTGATTTAAGATATGTTTTATGAAAAATAACGTTTACTGTTCCCTATCCGCAGCATTTGACTATTTAGTGTTAGTTCAAAAGGTTTTTTGATAATTATAGACGCTTAAAACTGCTTACGAGGTTCCTGACGTTATATGATTGTGAAGCTAAGGAAAAAGTAGCTGATCATTTAACGGACTTATTAAAAATATATATATTTTTTATCGGGTTTCATATTCGTAATTTATTATAAATTCCAGGAGTGTGGCCGAAGCTTTGAAGCGAGGTGAACCTGTTCAGGCAGAGAGTTTCAGTTGCGTCACAATTTACTTCAGTGACATCGTAGGTTTCACTAAACTCGCTGCGACCAATTCACCTATGCAGGTAAAATACATCTAGAAAAAAACACAACTACTGATTCCGCGGAGTGATCGTTATAAGGATAAATATTACCTACCTTTAGATGTAAGCATGATAATATTAATCATTTATAATGTAAAAACTAAACAAAAAAAAAACAAATCAGTGTGACGGTCTCAATATAGAATTTAAAGCCATTTTAATCGAATACTTTTCAATATTAAGCTTTTAATGCAGCACCTCCAGAAGCATTGAAAATGTATGTGCACGTATTTAGACGAAAATCATAATACATAATTTCTAATTCAAAATAATTAAGGTGTTTTGTGTCACAATTATCCATATGCATTTGCTCCTACTACAGTTTTGTAAAAGTGCTTTATCATTGATAAGAAATCTTTAAAATCAATATTTTAACTACGCAAGAAATTTTAAACTGTGTGTAATTGGTATTGGTTGGTTGGTGGTCTCGAGGCGTCCTTATCATTAATGTGTTTGTTTGTACTATCATATGTTTTACGTAGAAGTAAATCTTACACTCGTCGTTGTTAAACCACATCTTTCCGAAAGAAAAATAGCGAACCAATCTGTGTTGGTAGAAAGACTAAGAAGACTAGTGAAATCTAAAAAAGACAACCAAATAAAGGTAAATTATTTACAGTCAACCAACGTCAGACATAAGACAGAGCACTTACATTGATAAAATTTATTTTATTTCTGTTAGTCTTAAATATCAATGATTTATTATCAGAAAAAACACAATATCCACATAATTTTTATATAATACGACAAATTGTTAATGTAAACTAAAGATAAAAGGTCTCTGAATAGACTCTTGCAGTATACCCATCTTAGTTGGTCATCCCTTTGATCATTTAAAAATATTGCATTAATGTTTACCATTTAAATAGGTCGTAATTAAATCCAGTGAAGTACACTTGATGCCGTAGAGGGTTAGTTTAAGGAATTGTGTTTCAAGTTCAACGCATTCAAACGCTTTAAACATCAATATATATATATACATATTACGACATTAGAGTTTATTTAAAAACTCATCAATTTTCATTGCTTTAAATTTACATCATTACGAACATTATACATTGATCATGGTTTACAGACCATGTACGTAATAGAGTCGAATTACCACTTATATGTTACTTGCCGTTCAGTGGAACAAATTTAGAACCGTAGTATTACATAGTATTGCTTAATAACATAAGTCTAATATACCTAATTGAAAAGATTCGCTGAACTGTAAGACTGTAATTTGTATGTAATCGTGAAAGTTTAGGGTTGTTCATTACGCTCTTAATACAAGTAGGTACAGAGATGGAAACTCAATTTATTATTATAATTGGTCCTATAGTTGCTTTTCACTTGTTATGAAGCACAAAATTGTTCAGCTATGTATGCTTCAAAAATCACCTTTTAACCTTTACCTATATTCAAACTAATATCTTAACAATAATAATAAATAATATCAACAAACTACTAATCAACAAAATAATAAATTGCAATAACAAAACAATTAAGCACGGGTAAAACAAGTATAATATAAATAAACCTGATCATTTTCAAATCGGATTCGTACAGAAACGAGATTACGTACTGTTAATTAGTTCAAGATTCCTCATTGGATCGTGGAACTGACTTTATGACTTATGATTCATAGCTCCCCTGTAGCCCAGTTGGTAGTGACTCTGCCCGCTAAGCGTGGGGTCCCGGGTTCGATTCCCGGCCGGGGCAGACATTTATGTGACAGATAAATGTTTGTTCTCGGGTCATGGGGTGTTTGTGATATGATAATTGTGTATGTCCATGCCACCCGGAACACAGGGAATCCTAGTGCGGGGGTGTGTGTGTAAACGTTTATTTATTTATTTACCATTCAGTTTATTTTTTTGCAGGTTGTGGAAATTCTTAATGATCTATACACTTGCTGTGACGAGATCATATCATATTACAATGTGTACAAGGTAGGTATCAATATGATCATAAATGGTTCATGATTTACATAACCAACTTCTTATATGATTATGTATGCATAACATATCGGCTTAGTTTTTTATGGAAGCCATGGAGCCCCTAGCTTGAATTTCAATAGAAGAGTTAAGTCTTATTTGAATTGCAAATAGAGAAATAATGGTACAAATATTATACGTATAAAGAACAACAAATATAAACATTTATTCTGATGCTATTGACATATTTGAGATATCTATCTGCGCCGTAGTGGGGCGGCCTAGAATACTCCCCCCAATCCTATGCTGGTAGAAATGGTGTCGTAAGAAGTGATAGAGGCCAGCCTGCTTGGTGGTAGGGCTTAAAGTCTTGGGTCATTAATATTATTAGTGGTATTATTATCCTTCCGTGTAGCCTGCCTGGCTAGCTACCACCCTCCTGCTTAAATCAGCCGCCAAACGACTCGTCGTGTTCCGGCTGGAGGCTTGAGAGCCAGTACATTTTTTCTTACCTACTCAGTTCCTGGCTGACAACGCAAAAGTGATACCTTTGGTCGTGATGATGACCACTTACCATCAGGTGGCTCGTCTGCTCGTGTGTCAGCTTTTAACATAAAAAAATACTTAAAGAAATTCTGTCATACTATCTATTTATGTATACCAAAGATTTTAAGGTGCTTTTTTTAAAGAAGGTTGTGATCATTAAGGCGACCTGTATCTTAAACACAATAGCTCTGAACAGAGTTTTGGTGCTAACTTCTATTGCGTCACCGGCTTAAGCTTCTAAGCCAGGATATTCGCCTACGACATTAATAAAGAAAATGTACAATAAATATTTAGAAATATATATTCCGTTGGACTGTAAGGGGCTCCATTCGCCTCTAAGACCAAGCCAATCTGTCATGCTAGTGGGGCGTAATGCTGAACCAAATTGTATACCACTCAGAGGTATGGTGCATGTCGGTATGGTATTTTTCCCGCCTGATTAGTTAACGACAAACTGATAGTGAAATGCTTTATACATGTTTCGGAAGTAATAGCAAATGAAATTAAACGAAACGAAATGGAATAATATTTTATTCGCAGTTGGTTTTTACAAACACTTTTCGAACGTCAAATTACGCCACCGCTTCAACAAATCCCTACCGTAAGTGGTCTCGGAAGAAGAAGCGGCAAGAAACTCTCGAGAAGTTTTTTTTCCTACTCACAGTTACAGAACGCACTTAAACTGGCTTAATATTAAACTAATGTCCAAGCAGTCATATCGTGAAAGTAATCATCAAGTTTGTAATAACCTTTCCGCATAAGAACGCCTTTGACGTGAGTTTTAATTTTACAATATGACTTTTCTGCCAATTGTAATGGAATTTTATTGTAAATATTTACACATCTACCCATGAAAGAGCCACCAGTTTTGCTTAGTCAGCAACTAGTTTTGCTTAGTCGATTGCATATAAATTAATGTCTATAAAATATAATAAATAAATAATAAATATAGCCTTGTGGTCATCAGTATAATATTTTGAAACTTCTTTAACACTATTTCATAAACGAGATGGCATTATAACGTTGTCGTCCGGCGTAATCATCGCCTACTAGGGATACTACTTCCACGAAATGGTGATTGGTTGGCGCGCTGTTATGTAGGCGTTTGCGTAACTTATGTATATACGAATGACTCAGCATACCTCACTTGCAATAAAGTCGACGCGGAGTTCTTATTTGGCTTGGCTCTACATTTAATTATTTTCACCCGCACCACTGCAAATCTTACTGTTCAAGACATAAAAACATCAAACTTCGCTGTCATCAATTGTCTCAACAACATTTCACATTACGTTGTGCACAATAATTAAAAGTCTAATGACATCGTCGTATTTATGAAACGTGTGGTTTTCATCGTTTTTATACTATGTACCTCATGCTCAAAATCTGTCTTGATGATTATGTTACCCCAGGTGGAGACTATAGGCGACGCGTATATGGTGGTGGGAGGAGTACCCGAGCGTTGCCCGCGCCACGCGGCTGAGATAGCGTCGATGGCACTGCACATCTTGGACGAGGTGCCCAACATTAGGATGAGGCACTTGCCCGCAGCAAAGCTGCACATTAGGATAGGTGAGTCACGTCAATCTTTCGGGTATATTAAAGTTCGTGACAGATGTGTTCCTGATGATTCACAAGACAATTATTTGCGGTCACGATTAAATTGTCGTACAATAAGTAAATTTGACTGTAAAAAGGAATTACTCTGCTGTCGTTCATGTTTAAAGATCACGGATACATCATCAAGTGGTCCGACGCAATTTTTCTAGGTATAAAGAACATATACAAAGTATAAAGAAACTAAAAACATCGGTCTCGCTTCTGATCCCTATAATGTAAATACTGGATAACCTATGAAATTATACTTTTGTGCTTACTTTATAAACCACGTCAGGGTTATACCGGGATTCAGCCAGGGTCCAGAAGTTGAGGTTGTGGAAGGTAGCTCACGTCGATTATTGCTACTGGATGCCAGTATATTTTTAAGAAACTTACAAGTTGTTAGTTATAAATAGATTCTGTGGTTACGTCGCCTCTACCTATATATTGGCGTTGATGTCATTAATTTGTAGTAGTAAGATCCCCATGGAATTAATATTAGATTTGACATCGAGATAAAATGAAACAAAATCTGTGCCCACAAATTTATTTCCTTGCATGATGGTGTTGAATCGGACGTTCACGTAGACAATGTTATTTAGCTATATACACGAATGCGCTTACATCAAAATCTCTTCACGAAACATTATCAGTTTATGGTGTCTACTCCAAACAATATCCCTAACCAGAGCTATCGTCTACCGAGTGTGTAGTGGACAGTGTTATAGAGAAGAGTGGTCGACAGGTATCCACAGCGGGCAGTGTGCTGCCGGAGTGGTGGGCGTCAAAATGCCGCGATACTGTCTGTTCGGCGACACTGTGAACACGGCGGCGCGCATGGAGTCGACGGGCGAGCCGCAGCGCGTGCACGTCAGCGGCGACACGTACGCGCTGCTGCGGCAACATGGCGGCTACCTGTTCAAGGAGCGTGGCCTTATCAATGTCAAGGTTGGAGATTCGAATTGTTTTATTGACTAGTGATCCGCCCTGAGTAAGCAGTAAGCGCAAGTAGTAGTAGCCTAGTAGTTTAAACGTCTGTCTCCCGAACAGGGAGGCTCGGGTTCAAATTCTGTGCGCACCTGTAATTTTTCAAATTATATGGGTGTTACAAATTAATTATCACTCGCTACCTAAGGTCATAGTTCAATTCCTGATCGGGCCCAACTTTTATGTGCCAGATACTTGTCTTTTTTCGTGTTGTTTTGATATATCATTTCTGTATGTTTAAGCCGCAACACAGGCGATTCTAATGAGTGAGATGTAAGCGTGTGTTCGTTTACATAAAAACCTGCAAATCATTATAATATTTTTTGCAACATTCATATTTATTGACATCTTCATATAGCTAAATGTACCATTAAAATTATAGACTTTACCGGTTGATGTTTCAAAAAATTTATTTCTTAAAACTTTGTCCTAATAATTAAGGGTATAACAAAAAAAATCAGCCCGACGGGTTGAACCGTTCTCAAGTGCTGATCTTCCATACGCGCGGCAATTAACATTTATATAGACTAGTAAAAAAATATCCCAGATTCTGACCCTAAATATAACTTATTAATTTGAAAAGTATCATCCAAATCTATTTCATGGCTTCAGTGTAATACGTCAAGCAAAGAAACATACAAAAATTCTAAAACAATGTATTTTGACATCTATGCTGATAACAACGCCTACTTACATTTTAATTTGGAAAAAATATCAGATAAATATACAGATTCGCCCCCTCACAATTTTATTATTAGTATAGATATGGATTGAAATTTCATCAAAAATCCATGTACAGCATAACATAAGTATATTGATTTATTCTGTTTCTTCTCTGCACAATAAAACTAACCAAAAAATCGAATTACATATTACGCTATATAAAATTTTACGTGAACACCTGTATGCCCTCCCGGCACGGGGTCACCGAGGATGACGGAATTGCGTCAAAAATATTAACATAAGAAAAAAAAAAATTTCATTACAGCTGTTTGTTAAAATGCTTATTTTCATTATCTGCATGATTTCGTGTCAGGGTAAAGGTGAAATGAGGACATGGTGGCTCGTGGGCGAGAAACATGAGCGACGACGCGACTGCCAATATCGACTACGTGAGTAAACATAAAACGAATTTCTTTATATTTAATTTCACTTACATCGCACCGAACCTCATTATGATCAATCAATCTATGATTATGATTATTATCAATGTATTGTGAACGGAACAGGGCTGGCATGCTGGCCCCGAGACATCCCGACTTCGTTCGGGTTGAATTTATTTCTTATTTACATGACATCTGGCTATTTCCATCCGGAATAATGTGCCTTTAAAATGGTAAAAAAATTTTTAGATACGTGCCGTGGTTCCGGAAATTGCTTTTCACACACACACACATACATATATATATATATACATGCACCTATTATGTATTATTATTATGGAAGACGTACAAATAAATACATAATACCTAATCTTATTAACAGAATTTATCACAACATTATAAAAACCATCAATGAACATAATTACAAGAGCAAATTTACATGAATACATGAATATTTTGGAAAATAGTACAGAATAAAAAAATAAAAAATAAATAAAAATAATTATAATAAAAAGGATAATAATAATTTAATCAACCTGTATAAATGCCTTGTGCGTAGTTATCTAACCGGCCTCTTTTTTAAAACGTCGAGACTGCGACGGACAAGCTATGACTCGCATGAATTGTGTTCTACCTACAAATATTTTTATTTATGTGTAACCAATGTGATGGTAAGATATTGTATTAATACGTACAGCTCAAAGATCTCTCATTATCCGGGACAAACCTTGTGTTGTGGTTTTACGGATAATTCCTAACACTGGTCTGTAATATTACTTTTGTTTCATAATGTATATATATATATATATATATATATATATATATATATAACTCATGAAGAATGGTTAGACCAACCTTTTATATATAAGTATTTATAGTAGTTAATTAAAACAACTTTATGATCTCGTCTTTCAAACTCACTTCCTGTGTGATAATCGTGTAAATATCAAATGGTGATTATCAAAACAGATGTTTGAATGATTCCTAATTAAGACGAAGGATATCCTATATACTCGTATACTGGAAAAGTCGAGATTAAAAGCGATCTTAATCTTACCTCAACCTTCGTATCCTTCATAAAATGATAAAGAATGGTCGTTTTTTACCATAATAAATTAATAAAAAAGGAAGACACAGACTAACACGCACACGTAATATTAAACAAGTAGGGCAGATAGCGACGAACAATTTGAACATTATTCTCTTTACACCTTTTATTTACATACACTCATGGCCATATTTAGAGGACCGCACGGAGGGAAAACGGGGAAATGAACATGAACATAGATTTATTTTTAAAATATAAGCTTTTAAAATTTGATAAACAATCAACTTAAATTAACATTTTTGAATTTAAAACATATACATAACATAATAATAATAATAACAAAACAACAAATTATAGGCAGTAAGCTCAGTACCTTAATTGTACGAAGTTTTGTTCTAACAACAAAAATTTAACATTTTTTAAAGCGCAGTTATTTTTTAAATAGGAGACACAATCAGTATTTACCTTACCTTCTCTTGCTGTTAAAACTTTATCAATCTAGGCATACTTTTTATTAAATTGTCAATGAAACTTGTGGCATTAGGTTCCATTTTTCAAACAATACAGTTTTGAGGTCCCTTACGTTAGCTCGTGCTGGATTTCTTTGCTTAATTTTTTTTCCCAATTTATCCCAAACATTTTATTTTGGATTTAGGTTTGGCGAACGTACTGGCCACCTCAAAACTTGAATTCCCACCTCAGTAAGATACGCCGACATTTCTGTTGTGTGAGGACCAGCACTACAATGCATTAAAAGAAAATTATCCTCGATGCAATTATACTCGATGGGCCAAAATGCATCACAAGCTGTTCAAAAATGTTTGTTACGTATCTTGCCGCATTCAGGGACCCGTTTTATACGGTGTGTAGCTCCGTATGCGGTACTAAGCAAATATCGCCCAACACCATTACTGACCCTCCACCGTATGGCTCTCTACCAACAACATTACACTCGGCGTATCTTACTCCGGGTCGTTTCCATACTTTGTCCCTTCCGTCATCTGACTTACAACAAAATCTGGACTTATCAGTAAAGAGTACTTTTTCTCAAGCGTCATTATCTGAAAAGTTGCGAACGAGCAAAGCTAAGCGAGCTACTCGATGGCCTGCAGTGAGCAAAGAGCTCTGACGGGCAAGTACGCCTCTATACCAATCTTCTAATCATTTTGGTTCTAAGTGTCACTTGTCTAATTTCTTGAAGCTTATTTCGTACCTGGAAAGAACTCCATGTGCTGTATCTGAGGAAACTGCTTAATAAATAATAAATCTATCGTCCCTCTTTGTTATTACGCTTTTGCGACCTTACTTGTCCTTGTCTTTAACGTCTTGTATAGTCTGCAATCTGCCTGTATGGATTAACATTGTGTAAAATCACAGACTTGGACACTCGTAAACGTTCAAGCCACTTGAATGTAAGTGTAAACGTTTCTAATTAATGTTACCGCTTTACACACCTGAGCAATACTGAGATCTGCCATTATTATCACTCAACATACAAAAAAAAAAAAAACAAAATAAAGAAATATTTTATGTTATTTTATCTTTTTTTGCCTTCCTCTAGATATGTCCATGAGTGTAGTTTTATAAAATGTACACTATGTGTTTTTGCTTGGTTATTGCACTTATTTGATAACGTGCATTCTACTGATCTACGTGAAATTTATATTGCCTACTCTAATAAGAGAAATAAATAAAGTTCCTTATTATTATAAATCTTTAACCTAACGAAATTTTGCCTATCAAAACTAGGCATCAGTGGCATGGAAATAGACTACTATGAAAATAAGTTGAAGAACCCGGGGCGCTCCATCCTCAACATCCAGGACCGGGCGCGTCTATCCTGCGCCGGGTCCTTGGGGCAAGGGTCCGCGCTATCCTTACCAGAACCCGCCTGCGCGTGCTTCGTGCCGCAGCGGGACCATCACTCCGCTCCCGTGGTCTCCTTCTGCGACGACTGACGCTAACAAGTGCGTCTCCTCCCTAAAGTAAGATGGTACAAAGACAATGAATCCAAGTTTAAAAACGTCCCAAAAGACAGTGGTTGCAGCTTTCTGCGAGGATGGTCCGCACGAGTGGACGACTTGAAGGACGACGGGTATGAGGCGAGGCAGAGGTGGCTGGCGGCTATGAAGCGATTGTACTCATTAGACTATAACAGCTGGCTTTAAATGTGATCAGGTTATTAAAGAAAACAATTTTATACTATAGGTTTTACTACCTAATTGTCGCTCTTGATAAACGATTAAAGCAAATTTACTTTCATTGCTTTGACATTTGTTTTTTTAATGTGATTAAAATATTCATGCGTCCTTTTTGATTGTAAAGGAGTAATAATATTGAATGCATTTTACTAAAATCAAGTAATGTTATGTATTTAACTCTACTAGAGTTTGAGTTTGGTTTAGTTTCTTCGAGTGATATGATGGAAGACCTGGAACAACTTTTAAGAAACAGTCGAAGGGTTTGACGCACTCGGGATATAAATTTTAAAAAGGGTTGCAAGAATTTTAGGTGTTAAATTTTTATTGATATTTGTGTACGAAAATGTAGATTATCTGTTATTAAAGGTAAAATAAACAATGTTAATTTTTCATGATCTATTAGTGGAAAACATTCGGATACTGAAATTTTTATGACAACATACTTTTGGGAAAGTTTGAGATTAAGTTTTTCATAGTTTTTGCATAGTTGCATAACTTATTTGATATATTATTGATAATTTGTATTAAAAATATTTATTACTAGAAATTAAATAAGGTTTTTTTTATTTATGGAACCATCAGCTGCTGTTGGTAAAGATTAGTTATACCTAATTATGTTTGTTTATGATAAGGAAATTGATATGAACTATTAAATATTATTTTGAAAATTGTTAAAATTTAAAATGTTATGATAAGATCGTTTACTTAATTTACAATTTTCAATAAAATCGTAGTAGATATTTGAAAGTAATATCGCAAAAGTAAGATATACATACGTAATTACATATTATATTCATGTTATTAATTAAATGAATAAGTAGCTAAATTCAAGGCAGAGGCTTACAGGGAAGACGAATATAGCAAGTAAGGATGATTTTGATAGAAGCTATAAGATGCATCGTATGAATAGCTTAGATACGGGGTGTATGGGGCCAGAAAAATTTTGCAAAAAGTGGGTAATTGAATGTTGTTGTTGAAACATTTTTGGAATTTTAAACTTAGGGTACCCGTCTTGATAATTTATGATATTGGATATCCTGATCACAAAACCAATGTTTGGAACAGAAAAATTAATAGCTAGTATTTACGGCGCGGTGAGGTGTAATTTTTCTCTCATGTTCAAGCTTATTAAAAAAAAATACCTACTACACTGACAGATTAATCGTCTTTTTCTCTAATTGTTTTATAGTTTAGGTTACAGTATCATTGAGGCAAAGGTAGATACCTTCTAGTGTGATATTTATTTTATTTATTATTTCGAAACAACAAATTTGCCGATTGAAGAATATCAAAAAGCCGAAATATAATCTGTTACTAAAACTGGAAGATTGAATTGATTTTAATTTTTCTTGTTTATTTATATTCTTACGTATTGTTAAGTTGTAATAAATATTGTGTATTTGAAAAGTAATTCCTGTATTAGGTACATTTATAATCTGTTTCTATATTATAAGACACTTGTATCTATGTATTGTGATGTATGGTATGTGTATATTTTGTAATGTTTCATAACGATTAAGCATTATTGTTGGTCTAATTGTAAAACTACGAAAATGTAAATCGTTTGAATAGTGCAAATATAGGTAGGATTGATGTTTGATGTCATATAAACGGTATGCAATTTTTGCGATAATTTTTCATATTGTAATAAATGTAAACTTTAAATTTAAAAAATACATCCACATACTTTAGTAAAACCATTAAATACTATAATAAGAATAAAACAATACGATCGTGTCTTGTTCTGTCGCGACATGCTGGGCCGAGGTAATCTTCGCCGTAACTTTTCGTCCGTTCTCCGCGTTAGAGGTCAGCCAGTGGTGCACAGTGGGTAAAAATTACTTATTTTGGATATAGTCATTTTAACGAGGGATATATTATAGGAACCTAGGGACCGACAACAGTCTATTTTTAAATCAAATAAGTATATTTGTGATTATGATAAAAAAAATATTGGCCATATTTAGATAACGAAACCCAAGGAATTCTAATCTTTCCGTACAAAATTCAGATATAACAATTGAAAGACAAATTATTTATAAATAATATAATTATTGTCCTCTTTATAGTTAATAATATTAATGTAATAAATGTTTAGATATATACATGTTATGGTAAATGTTGTTTATAAAATGTCAAATAAAAATACATTGAAATTGTCTGTTTTCTTAAACACCAAATTGAAACAAATAATGACATGACTGGAATATAACAATCGATATGAATGTAGGTATACAATGTTTAATCGTCATGAATCACATTTTTTTTCTGCTTTAACATACCACCAATTCACCACATTGCGCCGCTGCTTGTCGATATATATTTTTTTCTTGTTTAGTGTTGAGGTAATTTTGTGTCTACAAAACTAAACAGTCACTGTATGTCTCTGTCTCATTTACATCCAAATAAATTGATCTTACCTGGTAGAAAAAAAGCCAACATCATCGACATTATCTTTATTATTCGATGGGAGTTCGTCACAGAGTGACTATATATGTCAACAGAAAAACCAGGTCTACATTTTTATAACAGTGAAGGTAAACTACACAATAAGTAAATAAAGTTTTAACAGCAATTTACTTTCCTGTGATGATATGGTAGCCAAAATATTATTACCTACCTATGTCGAGTCCGGGTTCAAATTCAATAAATTGCATCGCCGGCCAGAATGCATTGTTTCAAATATATTCTGGCAACACAGGCTGTTTGTCTGTATGTATATATGTATGTCTTCAATACTGTCTGGAGAGTTTATCTATTCGGCAGCGCTACCACAACACATGGTACCAATATCAAGGTGTTGTATATCAGGGATGTAATGGAACTCCATAACCGTAACCGATACTATCGGAAATCCGAAATCGTAACCGTATCCTTTTTTCCGATAAAAATGTTTCGGATAATTTCAGATAGGAGCAATGTCTAGATGAAACACATGATAGGTTTTCGCTCACCGATACGATACACTAGCCGAGTTGTTCTTATTCTAGACAGTTTTTGTTATTTCATTTTTAAGGCTATTATTATTATATTTTTTCAGTGATTACAATACCACATAATACCTAGAAATATAGTGACACTTTCTTACTACATTATATTAATTTTCCAAATTGTGAATCATCTAATATCCATATGCGAAATTATCCGAAACAATCGGATAATCCCAAATAATATCATATCCGTAACCGTAACCGTTTAAATATTATTAATTTATTCGTCTCCATATCCAGTTTCGAAATTTCGTATCCATAACATCCCTATGGTATATCTTTGAAAGTGTTTAAATTCTATGCTCTCACCTGAGAGATCTGGAAACGTCTCACACTGCACGCGCGTTGGTAGCTGGCTTGGTTGTGTGAGCTTGTTTTTTTGTTATTCTGTGTAGTGTCAAGTTCGTGTAGCCTATTTATGACGAACGACGGATCTCCACATTTAAGATATGCGACAAAATAAAACAGGATAACCGTTGCTCTGTTATCAGCCATTTACGCGAATTTCACTATTGTGTGAAGCTACTTCTGGACGGACCCGCGGGATAAGGCAGCAGTTATATTTGTGGAAACAACATTTTGAGTGCACTACCAGTGTTGCCAACCCAAGAAGTTAAAAAATAATAAACAGCTCATCAATGAAAAAAACAGGATAAAACAGTAGGTAAAGTAAAAAACGCAGGTTTCATATTTCCTCATATAATTAAAGCAATCACCTACTTTTATTAGATACCAGGACTCACATACATTGTTATAATATAATATTGATAACAACATTATTAAAAAACGGCGGGATTACATATATTTTACTAATTCACGTCTTGAAAGCTATAGCCACAACACAATACACAATATAATAAGGATTTAGCCTGTAGCTGTTATTCTTACACTGGGTTTTCCTCATGCATACAAATTTGACTGCCAATCACATAGACTGGTCGGGGAATTCCCTCGAATCCCGACAAGAGGAGACACTGCCATCTAGTGTCATTGGGTATTATTACGTGGTGATTATCAAAAAATATTTCCAGTGTAATAGGTGACGCTGAACGCTAATTGAAAAACTAAAAATTAGGAATGAAACAGAACCGGGGCTGACCGGGGCATCAATGTGAAAACAGCAAATCTACTGTTAAAACAGTAGGGTTGGTAACGCTGTGCACTACATTTAGTTCTTGCATACGAGTGGTATTCACCATTTTGTATTCTTTATGCATACTAAATTTAAATACAGCACCAAAAGTTGACATATAGAAGTGTATTATTACCATATATATAAGTTACTCTACGATTATTACATATGAATGTGTTTGAAACCATTAGGTGACTTGGGAGTCATACATCTCAGACAAAGTCACACTGATGTCTACCATGTGCAAGGTTTAAAACAAAGTTTTAAAATAGGTCAATTATCTATTTATGTACAACATAACTATTTATATTCATTTAACAACTACAAATAATTAACGAAGGCTTAAAAACTATGACAAAATTTTGAATTGATTAACAGACATAAATATTTACAGGAAATCTTCGATTTACAGGCTTTTTAATTACATTATATACAAAGTATAATTGATCTAAATAAGCTAAAAATCAATTTTTTTTAAGTCGCAGCCTTAGTTCCATTTCTAAGTAAGCTTTCAATGATGGATCATCAACGAGTTTCATAATTTTCTCTGTTATTTCTGGACCGGCATTCCCCATCTTGGATGCAAGAGCTTCTGCCCACACAATGAAAACACAGTTTGCACAGCCTGATCTGCAACATGCTGTTGGTGGGTCGTCTATAGAGGCCTAAAAATAATTGAAAATGGATTAAAAACTTAATGACAATTACAAGGGAGAATGGAATGGAGGCCTTACAGAAAAATGCTGAGAGTTTTTGCCAATATACATGGATTGTATCATTGGAGAACCAAATTTAATTATATTGTATTATGACAAAACAGGGTGTTGTAAGAGGCGACAGAAGTTAGCCTACTTGGTGGTAGGGCTTCGCATAAAGATTATATTATCAGTATTATTATTAAGTCATATTATTACTGGTATTATTATCTTTCCGTAAATCCTGCCTGGCTAACTACCATCGTAGTGTTTAGTTAGTTTAGCTAGTGTTCCGGCTGGGGGCTTGAGAACCAGTTCTCTTTCTTACTTTCCTCTAATTTCCTGGCCGACAATGCATCAGTGATACCAATGGTTTTGCTGATGTCCATGGGTGACGGTGACCACTTACCATCAGGTGGCTCATTTGTCAGCTATTAACTTAAAAAAAAGAAACTTATATTCTATTCCAAACTTAATATTGAATATTTACAATCTGTATCTTTTTCACCACAGGATTCCACTCTCACAATGTAAGAGTTCAAGCTTCAGTACACCACACTGGCTAAGTTAATATTGGATAATTTGAATTTGACAATATACTGCAGATGTCTTAAGAATACAGTTTTCATCAGTTATTCTTTAAAGCAAGTGATATCTAATTTCAAAAACACAACTTCCAGAATTTGAATACAGGTGCTGACTCACCTGGAGACGACTGATGTTCAATTCCCTAAGTTATCACTGATGACCAAGTCCAATGCAATATTTAACAAATAAGTAATTATTAATCAATCAAGTCATAGGTGACCCACTAATAGCACGAAGGCATGTGTAGTGTGTCGACTTTTTGTGATCAATCAAGTTAGAAAATTATAAAAGTAATCTGTAGTGAAATGAGTTACCACTAGTAGCAGTTTCTTGAGTATTTCTGTGTTTCATAGGGTTAAGTCATGTCTCTGTTATTATTGTCAGATAAACATTGTTACACCATATTGCTAGTTGCAAGGCACCATGAGAACTTTTCGCAATACGTCGGAATAAGCTCTAGGTCTCGTAAATTACAAAGAACAATCTGTGCCCAACAATCAGTGAGTGCTTTTAACCCACTGCAGACAATAACACCAATAACCACTGCTATTACTATGGAGGGAGATGGAATGGAGTCGAAATTAAAAAAAAAACAATTCACATTTTTCGTAATCCTTTCAATTTCTCTTTCCTTTTCTTCATCTGTGACGTCCATGGAAGTACAAAGTCCTTGTTGTTGGAACTGGATTCTTAAAATGGAAGTTACAGGTAAAAGTCTTAATCTCTGAAATTGCGGTAAGGTAAATTTTAAAATACACAAAATTTGTATTGCTGAATGCTTACAAAATATTATTTTATAAACTACAAAACAACGAGTTAAATGATATTTAAGGAGTACTTACAAGCATAGCTCCTTGCTATATCATAATATTATAGATTTGACCGCCAGGTGGCATCACTAGCTTGGCATGCTTAGGTATGTTGGATAACATAAATGGACATGATTTGAATCGAATAATTTCAGTGTTTAAACATAGGATTATTTTGATTTTACATAACCTTGTGATTTGTCATTAAAAATACAGTTTTTTATTTCTTGACTCTTGTCAAAATGATCAGATCATTATAAAAACCTTCAACATTTTTCTAATTTGTCACTGTCATTAATGTCAAGATTTTTCACGTCTAGTGACGTTGGATATATATTTTTAAGCCCATAGATAATTATTCTAATGTTGTGTAACTGTAACACGTTTTTTCAAATTGTATTGATTATTAAATTTTTGTCTGTATTAGAAAAAAAGAAATATATGTACAGTAAAACAATTCTATCGTTTCTCCTTTTTGGAGGCAAAATTTCTACCAAATTTAATACTGTAAAAATATACTGGTCAGTCAGTTAATGGATGTTATATATCTAATGAGATTTAATTCCATTTGTGTGTTGTGAGAGTTTGTACTTTTGACATCATAAGACAGCGACTACTAGTATGTTGTGTATGTCAGCTGACAACATATAATGAATGAGTAATGGCAACTATAATAAAGCAAGATAACCTGAAAGATTTAAAAATAAGCTATTTTTTAATTTAAAAACACTTATTATTTCGTATTTATAAAGCTATTTTTTATTTATTTTGTTAACGCATATTGGTATCTGTTATTAGTTAAAAATGTTATTAGTTAAAAAAGTTAAACAGTTTGTTCAGAATACACGATCTATTAGATAAATATCAGTCAGAATTTCGACTATTGATTTAGGACGTATATATTTGGCTTATTAAGCCACAGTTTCAACTTTATATCGATGTTATAAGGATTCAATACAAACATATTCTATTACTTACGAAATACTACCCAGCGGCAAAGAATTACAAACTTATAACTCCATTATTAAACTAAAACTTTAATTTTATTTTACATTAGAAGTTATTAATTTGATCTATAGATCAAGTTATATATAATTACTGATACTATTACTTTCATGATTTTTGAAGATTATTTGAAGGCGAAACATTTTAACATTTTATTGCAATTCATTTTGCTAGGTTATGACGAGTGTTAGTTGGTACTGAGTATTGGTAACATTTTGTTTATTTAAGTTGGTCACTTATTCACGTTTGATATTTTAAGTTTTAATTTTTAGAATTTTCAATCCATCACATCGATTCATAAAAAGTATTTTAGTGTTGTATTAGTTTGTTCTTGTTTTCAAAGTTCTCTATGAAAATAACTATACGTATTACAGACTTTTAACAATAAATAATAGCCGCGTTTTACCTGAAATAAAACGCATATTAAAATACCTAATTAGAAGCTTTGTCTCTTAATTCAGCCTGGTGTCATTATTGAGCCAATAATATCTCTACATCGCTCCTAGTCAAACTTTGAATAGAGATTTGACCGCCAGGTGGCATCACTATGCTCAGAAGAATAATAAAAAACTAACAGAAAACTAATAAAAAATTAAAGGGAAACAGAAACGCTCTCTCAATAGAAAGCTTCTAGTTACGGTCAAGTAGTTTAATAAGCTGGCTTTAGACTATAGGATATAATATAATATATATTACATCTTGAGATACAATATTTAATCGCTTGTCATACATTTTGTACGAGACCTTTCACACTGTGCTATAATATATATTACATCCCAAATTATAAATATTTTTTTGACCGACTGAGCGATATTTAACGTCATTTTAAGGTGTATATTTTACTTCACGTCCCCGGACACCGCGCCTTCCCCTGCCTCATCCTCAGTTTGACACAAACATCGTGATGGCACAGTGGTAATGGAAGCTGAACTGTTCCAAAATATATATCTTACCCCGGTCACTCACATGCCCGCAAAGGTTTGAAATTTGTAAAAATGTTCGCACGTATGTGAAGGGTTGATAAGCAAATGGGTTCGCAGTATGAAAATCGATTTGCGCATCCTCCTACACTCCATCTCTTTCCAATATAGAGAGTACTTGAACTACTACTAAAGTACGTATTAGTAGTTAAGTTTATAGTAATTATAGTAGACGCTGCAAACTACGAAAAATGAAGACGTCTATCACCTATGCAATCGAGTGCGCAACTGGTCGCACCAATGTGTAGGAGACTACGCGAATGTTCGAAGTTCGCGTGTTTTGATGTGCAACAAAAACCGACACAGCTTGGAAAACCACGAATGCATCAAAATCTTCGCATAATCATTTGCGAAGGTCGTCCTACACTTGTAGGTTCGCGTATTCGCGCGCATGTGAGTGACCAGCATACAGTGTGAACAACAATCGTGGGATGTAATATATAGCTCAAGATGTAATATATATTACATCCCATAGTCAAAAGCCACTTATACAATTAAAAGAATAAAGCAAGAAAAAACATAAAGCCTTCATTGTAATATTTTTCTATACTTGCACACAATAAAAGAAATTTATTCGTCATTGTGGCTTCAGGTTAAAATATTTATTACAATATTATTTATTGCCCCTAATTATGTGACCATTTTTAAATGAAATCATCGTCTATTAAGTTTTTTTTTACTAGACGACTTATAAGCAAGTTTTATATTTTTATACAAACGGAGTGATAATAATGTAATTTGTTGTATTAAAGAAATTAATCTTGAAATAAAATTATACTTTTTGTTTCATGTTTGGTCATACCAATTAATCGTCAAATAAAGTATTTTCATGGAGTATTGCATAGAGATAAAATTAAATTTTATAATTCATAGAACTCAGTTCAGTTTAATAGTCTAATCCGCATGAGTACAAAATATAAAAAAAAGGGAACAGAAAATTTAAATAATAAATTCCATAAAAGAAAGCGTATAACCGTAATTCACAATATTTTAAGATAAGATTAAATATGTTTTAATTATCTTGATTAAAACCCATAAACCTCACTGATTGTTCTAATAAATATGCTGTGCCTGTGTTAAAAACCTGCCATCCATAGAGTACCTTAGTAAATGCCAGTTGGTGGACGACCGGAAGCGTTTTGTTCATCCGTCAGTTTTTTTGATCTATACCTAGATTTTAGAAGCTAATTGTAATTTTTTTTTCGTTATTAGACTTTGTTTTATATTTTGTTAGTGATTTTGTGTCAATAAGTGGTTATTGATTTTCTGTTGAAGTTACGGTATTCAAGCTACGGTGAGTTTCACATTTTTTAATGCATTTTGATAAGACTGCCTTATGTTGGAATGACGAAGCCTGTAATGTCTGTCTGTTTTTCTGTCTACATAGCGTGCGTCAGTGTTGCTGATCCTTGTAAGATAAAAATATCCCCATGTTTCATGGACTCTATGTCTATTCATTTGTATTCGTCACTAATTTCTAGCCGATTCAAACTTAAAGGGCGGTTCCAAAATTCGTCACCACGTTAGCAGCCGGGACCGCTGGTGGTATAAAGTTATTAGTATCAATAGTTATTACGAGGATAAAGTCAGTAAAAATACAAGGCGCGTGTTATTGTTTAAAATTAAAGAACTATAGTGTTAATTGAAATTGGCTTAATTTTATTTAGCATCTAACGTTTGGTTAGGTTGTTTTTAGCGGCACATATAAATCAATTATTTCGCAACGCTACTTCACACTAATAAATTGTAGTCCCGAGTCACTATTGAACACAGGTTACTATGTAATATATACATTCAAACCTATTATTAAAAACTTCCTAAATACTTAGCCAACTGAAGCACCATTTAATTTTATATCAAAATTTTATTGAATATTACTTTATGTAATTGTTTGAGGGTTCTCTAGAAAAAGGTAAATATTTAATGATGCAAAAGAGTTATTAGATTCTTTTTTCAAGGAAATTTTTATCACTAATATTTGAAAATCAGATAGATTTCAGTAATTTTGAATAAATCCATATGCCTAGAATTTTTTTATTCATATTGACTTTTTCTACTTCACATTACTTCTTATTACACTATGTAAACAAGTTGAAAAGTGGGTGCTGAGAGTTTTGGGAGTAGAAGGTTTGAACCCCTTTTTGTATCTTTCACCCTTATTTTGTACAATTGGTACCCCTGACACTAATGACATTGATGAAACAACAGATATTTTTTAAAACTAAAATAAAAATGTAATAAATTTCATTATGTTTATAAAGATTATAAAGGTATAGATAGATATAATTTTCTAGCGTGTGTAAAAACTCTGCCTTCAACTCTATTTTTCAATCACATGAAACAACCTTTTTTTGGTCTTGTGTATAGATGACAATTGACTTTAGGAAAATATTTATGTTTATTATTAATCTTATTTGTATAATCATTTAAAACTCATAAATATATTTATTAATAAATTTTATTCACGTATTAAAACTTATGTGGTGTTATGTGATAAAATGAAATTGGTTTGTGAACTTTTTTTCACATTACCAATTGACTGCTAGTTTTGTGTCTAACTTGAGACTTTATTTCTGTAGCATTCTCAAACATGTCTGGTGAGCCTGATATCACAAGAACTCCAGAGGAGGAGGAAGATGAAGAAATCAAATCCACATACAAGCCACCACCAGAAAAAACCATTGAGGAGATCCTAGCAGCCGACCAAGAAGATGAGTCGTTGAGGAAATATAAAGAGGCATTATTAGGGCAAGCACAGACTGGGGTTGTTATATATGGTAAGTTTACTAGAAAATGAAGCTGTAATATAATAAGATGCAGGGTTCATTGTAATGTAAATGATGAAAGTCATAAGATGGACAGTTTGTACAAATATAAAGAAAGTGTTCTTGTCATAAGAAATTTCATTCAGTTTATAGTATGGATGCTATGGAGCTCCATAATCGTAACCAAAACTATTGGATATACAAAATAAAATTAATCGGAAACAGTAAGCGAAGATGATAAAACAGTTTTGAATAATTTCGGATAGGGGGCAGTTTAAATGAAATACGTTATGTCAGGGTCTCACCAGCCGGGCTGATATACTAACCGCATTGCTCTAATTTTTACACAGTTTAATTATAATTTTTTTTAAGCTACTGTTCTCTATGATTGTAATACCAGATAATACCTAGAAAAAAAGTTAGTGTTACCTTGTAAATACATTATTCAATTTTTCTCGGTTCCCAAATCATCTCATATTCTTAAATGAATTTATCCATAACTATCAGATAATCTGAAATAATTTCATATCCATAACCATAACCGGTAAAATATTATTCATGTCCAGATCCGAAATTTCATATCCATTACAACCCTAGTTTGTAGCTTGTTACATATTGTTGTATATACTGTATATTCACTCACACATACTTTCTATTTTAAACAATTGACTTTAATAGGAATTTCATATTTCATAGTCAATTTTAAGGGCAGGTGTATTGTATTGTAATGCAGATGTTATTTAGACCATAACCTACATAATTAATAATTATTATTATTTATCTAAAATTATATTACCTTTTGTTTGAGCTAAAAACATATTTTATGATATCTCACAATATGAATCACATTAAAAAAATATTTCATTCATATCAAGGATTAGGGGGAAAAGGATCAATTTCTATGTTTGCATTACGTACTTGAATTTGTAATTTTGAAGATTTTTATTACATAATTAGCTTGTAATTCAAAGTTTGTCATGATATAGATGATTTTTTTGTATACATTAACAACTAAACAAGCATTAGTTTTAGTAGTGAAGAGATTTATAATCAGAATTTTACAAATTAGGAAAATGTTTGTTCATTTGAAACTCAAAAAATTGTGGGTGAACATTGACTCTGCTTGAATTATTCATCACAACAGTGTGGAAATTAATGCATGCAAATGACTTGCATGAACACTTTTTAGTGAAAGTGTGAATTCATCTACAGGTTCTCATATAATTTGATTGACGTTCACACCGCATAAAGGACTCCAGATGACAATTGAATATCCTAGAGTCTACTCTCATGTTTATGCTGCGCTCTGCTGACAAGACGAAAATCTTATTTCTCTCTTTGAGAACTCTGGGACAGCTAAGCACCGACAACACCAATACAATGTATTGGTGATCAGGTTTTTTATTTGCTTGCCTTGGTATGTGATTCTTTAGGAATCTGCAAGAAATTACATGTTAAAATCTAAAGCTAAATGGATGCAACATTTGTTAGAGAACCACGTAACAGTGGTTTCTCCTTATTGGTCGAGAACGCGTCGCAGACTTGTTCACTCTGTAACTGTCATGTGTCTTATCTGTTTGATCGCAGAATGTTACTGCAGAAAATATTATTTTTATATTCAGGTGCTGAGTATTGTTGTTTGTTGATATTTTTTTTTTACAAGAAAGATACTGCTGTCTACATACAAAAACCACATGTATTACAGAATTGTAACTTGATGACGTTATCGTTCGGATCCCGCGATAACATAACGGTACTCGAATGTTCTGTTATCTTCGATAGTGAGATGTCGTACGAGTTCCACCATGTGTCTAGTGATAATCTGATAATATTGTTATTTTATGTAGGTAAAAATATATATGACGTTCTGTAAAATATATTTTCGATACAAGGAATAGGAAGACAAAAATTATCGAAACTCCTGATGGCAGTAAAACTGATTATTTCCTTGAACTGTTGCATTTTACTGGGAAGAGTGTGGTTGCTAACGGACTTTAGCTTTTTAGTTTGTGACAACCCAGTTTGACAAAATCTAAACCCCAAGTAGCTACTAAGTCGAGATATTTTTTTTGCTGTGGTATTGTTAAATTTTGTTATGCCAAATTTTGTTTTCAGTGAGGGCTGTTCGTCTACGGATTTTTTTACCATTATTTGTTTGACGCGCTCAATCAGTGAATACCTTTAAAAGGTTAAATAAAGATATACTCGATGTTCCTATACCATATAAGATGACAATTTTTTCTATTTCTACTTTATAATTTATTAACTATACATCTCTAATTTATTATGTCGATGACATTATGTATTTAATTGTGAATATTATTTATGTATTCATCTAAAACGTAATCGTACATCCCTACATTCGTTTCTTAAAAAAATCCCTACCCAAAGGTTACCTCGAAGAAATTTGTTCTGAAGGATAAGGTCTCTTTTTGAATAATTATTTTTACACTCTTATATTGTCGTACAATAAAGAGGTTTTGTTGTTACCATGGCTATGGGTGTCCCATCCACCGCTGGAACAACGGACGGTTTATTCCGCTCTGATCCATATATACAGGTCAAAATCACGTTTGTTTTTTCATGTCACCCTAAAGTGGAGAAAAGGGGTTCCAATTCCGCATTTTACCGTACGGAGTTTTCTCTAATTGACTCTTATCTCGTGGTCAGGCCGGAGTTGGTGTTACAACCCAGAACAAAAGTTTCGGCGATAGGTTCATCAACAGGCCGGACATATTATTTTCCGAAAGACTATAAAATGTTACATAAATTACCAGGTTCTAGCAGAATAACAACGGCGGTGTTGTTTTACCACAACACGGTGTTAAGCTAGCTATCTTTTTATCATATAGTAAATATCTGTCAAGTAATTTCGGCAATAAGTGCAACAATGTGTATATACCGTTAGGATCAATACCAATATACTTAAGAGAGAGTGCATTTCTGTGAATTTGTATGTATGCGGGAAATAATTTCCGGAGCCACGGCATCTATTCGAAAAATTCTTTGATAATTCAAAGATGGCAAACAAAACAAAAAAATGGCTGTACGAACAAATATAATTAACTGTTCAACTCAGTTTAATTCTTCCGTTGTATAAAAGTAAATACCTGTTCGCTATTAAGGTCGGCTTATAGTGATAGGTTGAAGGGAACGCAACCTGAGTGTTCGATAGTGAGGAAATCGAGCGTGTAATGAATCAGCCATCGTCGTATACACAACGTTCATAGCTCCGTATGGAGCTATTTGCGGCCTATAACTGGGACATAACGAGACCTGTGTTTCACCCGTCGCTTCTCTCAATTGTCGGTTAGGATACGATGATAGCTTATGTGTAATTGACAACCTCTTCGCGATGTCTTGCGCCAGTCGATAGTACACACCGATTCCGCCGTGTAACTTGAAGGGGGTTTTGAGGCTTCTTAATCTGTATATTTTTTTATTTATCCATAATGTTTTCTTCTAATTAAATCCTTTGATCTTACGGTTTATTTAATAATAATAACTCTTCATAATACCATTGATCTGTCACTAATAGAATTGTAGTTGTGTTTGATGTTAGTGTTTACCAGCGGTGTGCTTCTCACTTGGCATTATGTAAACTCACAAAAGAGTCAACAGTTACTCGACATGTGTATGTGACGAAAATAAATAATAATATATTAAATTGATGTTATTTATGCTATCTTAGAAAAATCATTCGATGATTTCAAACGATTGAATACTCTATGGGGTTACGCTTTTTGTTAAATGTAGCAAGCCGTTTTGGTCTTATGATGTGTGGTGGCGATTTGACGCCGAGTTGCGTTGCTATTTTATATTTATAATCAATGAACTAACGAAGAGCGCTAATCAAGTCCTTTTCCTCAGACGCGAACGACCCTCGGAAGGTGATAGTGAAAAAATTGGTCCTATGTGTGGTCGGGAGGGACGACGTCGAGTTGGACCTCAGCGGTGATCTTACCGACCTGAAGAAGCAGGTGAGACTTCTTATATTATTTTTATTGTTGTCAGTCAAAAGATCCGGACCAAACGTGTCTCACTGGGTGGAGGTTTTAGTTTATAAGAAACTCTTCATGAGCCATCGGGTGTCAGAGCATCTCACTTCAGCACAATAATCAATCACCTTATTTCGGGGGATTCTAGAAACCTCGCATCTCCATTATACAAAAAATTGTCTGTTGTTGCAAATAATCACGTATCCGCTTTGTTTTGATGAAAAAAACGTAAGTCGCAAACATAAATCTCAATTATAAGTGTAGATAAGTTTCAATTGTCGAATTTCTCAAATTGAACATTGATTTTATCGAGCGCGAAAGGGCAATCGAGATGAGAGACTTTATTCGTTTGTTCAGCGTTTATCGTCCGGATAACGTTTTAATCGATTCCATCGGGAGTCTGCGACTAAATTTAGACGTAGGTGATGTGTGTCACATGATAAATTAAAAACTTAGTCTATGTTTCACCTCAATTATAAAGTTAAGAGTACAAACGCAAACTAAAGAGAATTCAGGCAACGGCGCTGAAATTCATATATTCAAATATATTACATTGCTTAAAAATCAGTAACAAATTAAACGTCAAAAAAATCATACAATATTTGAATAATAAGCAAATAGTATGTGACATATGTATGTTTCAATACGTACATTGTGAATAATTAAGTATTTTTTTTAATTACACGCAAAATTAACTTCGGGATTGTGTATTGCTAAATAAATTATTATTAAAATTATAACAACAGTTGAGTTAACAATTTAGTTTTGATACTTTGTTGTTGAAGGTATACAATAAACATGTATAGTGACCAGTAAATCAATCTTCATCGTTCATATTTGTTACTAGTTGATTGTTACTTATTAACTAATAATGGCAAAATTGTATGAACATTAAATACCTACTGTTGAAGTCTGTATCAAAATCGCGCGCTATATGATTCTGTATTGTAAATATATCAAGTAACATTTTGGAATGATGAAATGATTTTCATTTAGTTTTCCTGTAAACAATATTTGTCATTTTAGGACAGTGAACAATTTTAACTCCAAAACATAATTCGTTGGTTCACTGTAAACTTCCATTATCAGCTCATGGAACTCTATATGTGTAGCAGTGTCAACTTTCTCAATTTAATTTTGTTTCGTCCAATAGATTCTGTGACGATTGCTTATGACAACGTGTGGTTGGTAAGACGGAGAGACAGTTACGTAAATAGCCCTATACGCGTCAGACGTATGGAACACTGGAATGAGCGCTGGTGAAAAATCTATATATATATAATAGTAAATGTCTGTCCCTCTGTCTCTGTATTTGTTTGTTTTTCTGTCTGTCTCTCCGAAATGAAAATGAAAGTTTGAAATAAATTACTTTTAAACATAAAACAAAACCGACTTCATAAAACAATAGTCTGAGGAGCGATAAATAATATTATTATTAGCAAGTGACGGATGGGTAGAAAGACACTGGTGATGTCTTATGTAATAATGATGTAAGAGTCCGCAAGATTCTAAGGAATTCGTTTTTTGATGATACGGAACACTGGAAAAAATGTATGTGTGTTCATAACCGTGACCCTGTTTATATTGGGATGCCTTGAGCCTTATTATGACAATTTATGAGTGTTGACTAAGATGGATTTGGTTTTGGTGATGGTTTGTCTTTATGAGATTAAGCGCCTTATAAAAATCGAATTAAGTATCGCTGGGTCGATGTGGCACACATAATATGTTATCCAGTACTGCAATCGAACCAAAATATTTCACCGTTGACACTAGTAAAGAGAGCGAAAGCTAGCCAGGCAAATGAGACAACGTGACGCCATGAAAGTCTTGATTAACACGGACAGTATACAGCACAGCGGTCTCCGGCGGAGACTGAGCGTAATTGCGTCGTCCGGGTGCTCTAGAAGCAGGGGATGTGGGCCGGTTTCAACCAAAGGTGTTCCTCTTACACTCACAAATGTCTCGTGATATCTTATTTTCACGACACTAATGTTAAAAGACTATAATTATAATAAAACATCTGCTCCTAGAATCACTCTTTTAATTCTGAGTACCTAATTTTATATCCTGAAACACTTTCTTAAATAATTAGCATATTTAATGTAACTTTAGATTCAAACTATATTACTTTTCATTTATTTTCTTTTATGACATCTCATGACAATCTTTATTTTTCCTTTTTCTAAACATATATTTATTAACCCATTTTAGATAAACCTACTTTACATTAACAACACGTAGTTACTCATATACATTTTGGAGCTAACTTCATTATACATGACATTTTTTATTAATAAATGCTATCACTAAGAACAACGATGGCCAGTGCTGCTGGGGTACGAGTGTTTTTTAACCACACAGGTAATACAGTTGTTATGGGAACATACCATCCCGGATTCTTCAATAATTTAAGCACGGATTTATATACTAGCTGTATGTGTCGGTAATTGTCAATTTTATCTTTATCCAATAACGGATGCATCATTGTGATAACAGTATCAATAAGTCGCTGCAGGTCAACATCATATATTATTTACTTTGTGTTCTGGCGTTAATATTGTCGAGCGATGTTACTGGGCTACGGGGTCGTCAGTTACTTTCAATCTAAAGTTAGATTAGCGTTTTCTCCATGCTTCATCGTTCATATCGTAAATTAATTGAGAAACCCTTATCTCACGATTGAATGTTACCTATGATCGATACAATATTGATATAACACTGACGTTTGGCATTTGTTAAAGTTAATTATAGACACGCCATCGTTACGCTTTTCTGAAGCAAAGCTTACCCTTTACTCAAATTCTAATTCAGAATCGTTTAATCATGTGTGTATTTTGTAAATACACTTTGAACGTCATTTGTTTTGCTTTTATTACTACTATTAATTACGCATTAAAGACAAAACTTTATTTAGAATACACAACTTTGTGTCACAGAAGTTGATATCAACTTTTAATTGTCATAACTAATGTATTCTGTGCATATTGATAAATAAAATAAAGCGTCTGTTAACAGAAATGCTGTTTCATGGTTTGTGTAGGAAATAGGAGCACCTTAAAAATTACATGAAAGTTTAAGGATTGATCAATAACACAATTATTCATTAAAATCATCATCTATAATTCATTATTCTAGTATTGATTGAAGATGGGATGTCCCGACTGATTTCTTGATGTAAAAATACATTTATTCAGGAAAATCTAAAATATTCAATGTAACTTATTTCAATTGGACGAAACAGGGTTACATATCTACAACAGATAGCGCTGCGATATTCTTAAATCACGCTATCGAGGTTTTGTACATACATGTATATAAAGAAACATAAAATTGCACAGGTTTTATAATTCAGAACAATCTAAACGTAGACTTATATTGATATTCAATTAAAAAAATGTATTTCTCGATTTATAAATAATTTATTTACAGGTATAAATAATATGTTTTACTTTTAATGTAATCGTTCAGCAACGTCTATTCGGATGTTTTTAGTTTCGTTCTTCTTAAATGTTTCTTGTCTCTCATCTACGTTATTCATAATTTTCCTATACACAAAAATGTGATCATACTTCGCGACGTAAAGTAGACCCATTGTAAAATACGTAACATGACAGCAATCCTTCCCTATGTCAAGTGGTGATGGACGTATCGGTTGTGAAAAGAAACTTGTGTTAGTATTTGCTAAATAATGTTCTATTTAGAGGACAATTAAATCTGTCACCGGGAAATCGCCGCTATGTCCCCACCGTTCCAAGTCGAGCGGAGCTTTGATCGATGGGGCGGCGGACAACGCGACGGCTGTTTAATTAACAATTTGTTTGCACCTTCCGACTGAATACATATTAGGTACTTATATTTTGAGCCATTACAACGGAATAAGATTCAATTGTATCTCATCTGTATTGACTGGGGGTTTTGTATTGTCGAAGTCGGGAAGATTTTTTTGGCATAATCATGCCGATCATTCAACGGAGTGCTACTATGCACTGTCACTGGTTCACTGCCCTTACACCGAGTTCGTAGAGAGGTCAAATTAAAACAATGCAGTCAATGTGTAATCAACTAGGCACAAAATGTCGTGATTGCCTATCTGTATTTCTGTTATGGAGATCAAAACCTGCAATCCATTAGTATGTAAGACATGGGCGGTGTTAACAACAAAGGCCCGGGGCGCAAACGCTGCTCCAGAATGGATTGGTGTGTATGTCCCGTGTTAGTATCAGAAGTTATTAGTATAAGGTTACTTAGTATATGGTTGCATTCTTTGAAATGCAATACAGACAAATAAATAGTTTCCGCACCGAGTAGCAAGTTTAAATATAAAGAGTTTTGAATCGAACATTTGATAAAAATCAGAACCACACGCAACCTGGTTGGATCGAAATGAAGGACTTGTCAATTGCTAAGTCGCTGCAAAATTTAGTCGTAATGCAAATATTATTTTGTAGAAAGATGCATTATACGTTCAGTACTAACCCGTTCTCAATTCGCTTTAGAGGACTCGCAGAGGTAGATTCATTTTGGGGGAAGAAATGTATTTTAGACTGTAATTGGATTGGATTTAAATATGTCAAAAACTATTTAAATCTGTTTAATAACTGTAGTGTTATACGTTGTACACAAACACAGACAGACGTTGATAGACAGACAAAATGGTAAAAGTTAAAATAAAATGTTTAGTTCTTTATATCAATTATAAAAAAGTCTATCTGCATTAAAATTTCCAAAAAAATATTTGACGTACAGATTTGGACTCCGTCACAGTTTTATTATTGGTACAGATAATGTTAAATTTGGGTCGAGTGTTGGATGACCTCGACGGTATCTGAGAGAACACATCATTGTGTCAGTAGTGTAGGTATGTCGGTCTAATCTCAACGCATTATTATAAACCCTGCACTCTCCGCGCGATTGGTTGCGTCGGTAGTCTTCGACTGTTCGGTTGCATGTCAGTCATGTGTAGGCTAGGAACTCACGGGCGCGCCGCCCGCGCTCGCTGCCGCGGTTGCGAAAGTGCAGTTCATGTGAGACTTAGAAATTAATTGAACGTAAAAACAATACGTTTAGTTAGTTTAGTAAGTTGATGTAGAGAGAGAGAGCTTAGCTGTTAACAAATCCGATTACAATAATCGGCGTTCTATTGCAGTTGGCAGTTTTTAAATTATAACGGATAACTTTGTCAATAATTATTAAATAAAGACATTTTGAAATAACGTTTCTTATAACATGAATAAATGTCACACGGGAGTCGTATTTTAAGATTTTTAAAGTAGTCGCACGCACCCGTTGCTATTTTTCATGTTTCCAACTTGCGGGTGTTTAACCGCTCCGTGAGATTGTAGGGTAGTTGCGTCACGCGCACGCGTCGGGCGGGTCGGATCCGTCTCGACATACATTACTGTACTGCGCCGGGCACAGGATCTGACAGGTGCAACGTTCCGCCCGTGATGGCGCGCGTCACGACCGCGCGTGCTATTGGAGAGCCGCCAGCGGCTTTCGGTGTACAGGGTGTTGTTGAATGAGACGGGGTAGTGACAGAATGATGTGTCGCATGTCATCTCGTACATCTCATTGTCACGTTTACAACGGCTAATACATTAAAATATATTATGCGAAAGATGACTTGAATAGAAAGTTTACGAACATTTTTTATGAATCATCTCGAAAGTTCCTGCTAAATATAAATACAAACAACTTAAATTAGTCATTCCTGTTAGAACTAAATGATACATTTATTTGCCTAAGTCAGTTTTTGTTACCTCGAACTTTACTATAATTCCAAAGAAGTGCTTTGGCACGGTTGAGAAACTGAAAAAAGATCGCCGTATCCACAACTTTTAACATCTCAGCAAATTAATATTTATTCATAAAAAATAGAAGGATTACAATGAGAAGCAGTTATTATAAAACATCTCTGCTCTCTGCTTACATGTTAATCTTATATTCTTTCTATTTCTTTCTCTCGCTTTGTCTCGTCTGTTAACCTAATTTGTCATGACGTGACAAAAAATAAAGAACTATATAACAGATAAAATATACAACACAGGTTAATATCACCCTGTGGTGGTGAGGGCAGACTCGCGTTGATCATTGTGATATATCGCTCGCCGGGCTGGCCCGCGCGCTTCGTTTTGTCTCTCGAACGCCTATTCAAAACGCTGTTCACTAACTCCTTCCTCAATGTGTATTTTTATAATTATTTCCTATATAGGTGTACCTACGTACACGGATTTTCTAAAGTTGGATAATTATATTTGATTCTAATTTTTTTTAATTTATATTACGATATTGATGATAATTATGCAAGAATTGATCAAGTGGATACTTTAACGAATATTTATTCATTAAATAGAAGACAAAACACCCCCGTATGATAGGTCTGACACTACGGTTACCCGTAAGTACCTATATATAGTGAATTCACCTCCGTCCATCGTTTGTTATGAAATCCCGAAACTAGTAAATATTTTATTTATGAAAAAACGAAAAGAATGTTTGCAATCGCAAAGTGTTAATTAAAAAAAATACATTTAACAGAAGTTTGTTCAACATTCACACAAGAATGAGCTTTTCAAAACTGAATGTGACATTGTTAAAGTACTCTGGTTACTGATATATATTTTAAATCACTGACACGATACTATCGTGCGCTATGAGAACCATAACAATGGCATGATGTAGTGGCGATATAAATACTTTTCAATGATCGTAAAACGGGACGTGGGGACGGCTGGCTGGCAATATGTAACGCCCTGTATACACACAAGTATTGTTAAATGTATAATCCTACATATTAGGGGATTTTCTGTGATGGCACGGTAATTCGCAGCACAACCGAAGTATTACAACCTGATCTGATGGTGGCAATTAGATGAATTTTATAAATTTTACACAAATACAAATATTCTTCATTTGTACATGAAACAAAATTACAAAGAGTGATTTAAAAGTAATATCAGGTACACAAAGGGCGACCTTATCGCTAAGGTAGCGATCTCTTCCAGGCAGCCCTTCTGTACAGGACGATATAAAAATAGTTTTTACTTTGAAGACTTTGTGAATGAAGGTAAAGGTGTCACGATCGCCGGCTTTTAGCAGTGACGCTGCATTGGACGCGATCGGAAGTATTGCAGTCTTTGAGTTTTACGAGGGACCTTTCGAGAATTCATCGCGTGAGATATTTCGCTACTAAGTATTCCAATGTGTGTTAAAACAGCTCGGTGGAGTACTCGCTGGGCCTTCACAGTGACTGGGATATATCAGAGCCTTTAAGGAAACTGCTGATTTGTGAAGCTATTTGTTCTCAAGACCGATTATTCTGTTTCAGGTATTCACAATAAAGGAGGGAGTGCAATATCGCATCAGGATCGACTTCATCGTGCAACGCGAGATCGTCCACGGGCTTAAATACGTTCAGAAAACCTACCGGTTGGGTGTGCCCGGTAAGCTCATTTATATTGGCGACACTTAATATGACTTATGAGTCGTAAAGGGAAGTCCAGTACCCATCCTGACGTCTTTTGGCGGGTGTACGTAAAATATGGCCGTGACAAGTGAGAGTTTTAGGTCTTCAGCTCCCGCAACAAGAAGTCTGAATATGACGACCACATTTTTTTCCAATTTAGTTTCGCATATTGAAATTTATGATTATCATTTTTTTCGATTGTAAAAATCATAATGAGGAAATGTGGATACCTGTAATTTTGCATAATGTATATACAACGACGTGTGAAGTCTGTCTGTCTGTGAATTATGGCTTTGTTGACATCTCAAAGTCCGAGAGCGAGATTTTAATAGTGGGATATCTGATCTCACTTTATAAATCATGGGAGTACAGGATAAGCCGGCGGTTTTGAACGTAATATATCATTGGCCGTCATAGCTTGTAACGCCAATACGTAGTTGATACCTTATTGTACGTTGTAAATATACAAGATGTCTAATTAATTTTACGTCTTTCCCCCCTCCACGCCAACGGACAGTGCCCGGTACGTATGAATACCATCCGATTTATATTCAAGTGTCGCGATAGTCGTATTATTAAACACACTTATAAATATTCCGCGCACCGCATAATTGTGTCACGTGTATTGTATGCAATGACACGTGCGAACTGTTTGGGCGGGTGTACGTGAAATAAGGCCGATGTACAGTGTGACCATTTTGTTAATGTCCCTCGCTGGTGGTCGTGTTACTATTCCGCGACACTATGACCAGAAAAACAAAGTTGCGTAGAGTCATTAAGGAAGCGGATTGGATGTTTTTGCAATATTTTTTTGATAGATTCACTTTTGTGTATTGTTCGTTGAAATGGCTCTTTGATTGTCTGAATGCCTGGTAACTTGTTCAACTTGAGTATGGTGTAAATAAAGGAAAACTGTTGTTGGTTGCGCCGTGACGTTAAGTTTTTTCTTTTAATTTAAGGACATTGAAATATATAAATAAAAATAAAATATTTTTGGTTACTTTAGAAAAACACTATTTTACTTTTCAATTCAATATTACATAAGAACAATACTGGCTGATTTGTTGATGATTTGTTCCTGGCGGCTTCTATAAAAATATTTGATTCTTGATCGGCGGCTATTTCCTCAACGTTTGAGAGACAATTAGCATGACGATTCCAATGTTTCTTCTTGGCCGGCAATGCATCCATGAACTGTTCGTATTTTGGATGTCCGATGGAGACGGTGATTGCCAATAATAAGGTGTTCCGTCTGCATATATGCGTTTTTAAGCACATAATATAACTACATAGTTAAAAGTGTTGTAAGGCATATCAAGTGCACCCACACAAGTGTAATTTCAAGGCCGGATCATTTCTTGTATTCGTTTTCACTTCCGATGCAACTTATACCTCATTCACACGGTATATGACCGCTACCTACTAACAATCAAAGCTCGGTAATATATATAATATTAGTTACTTAACTATATACAAAATAAAAAATGAAATATCCGTTAAATTTTTACCTCCTTGAGATCAATCTATCTTGAGGTGAGACTAGATATCCATTTTAAAATTTAAAAACTATTAACTTTTTCTAATTTGAATATTGTCTTTCAACCAGACGGTATTGCAATGATTTCTATGAGTGTTGTTAAATCATATAAAGATACATATATTAAACTATGTTACCAACGAACGTTAACGCGTAAAAATACAGACTAAATTTATTTACCCACAAAATACATTAAATTTCACTCATGGATTACGACCCGCGGGCACATAAATTGTACACTTTGAACTATGACGGGTGAAATGTACACACAAATACTTATCATTGGTATTATTGGCAACGCTTGTTGTTGAGTGTGCCAATATGTTCAACAAAATGTAACTGCGAAATTTAATTTGGGAATGTTAAAATTTTTGAAATTTTATGTCGTCGATATTGTAGCATTATATTGTTTTTTCTTGTTAATGAATATGGAAATCATTTTGAGTATACGTATAAAAGGGTACTCACAAAAGTATCCAACTCTCAAGAAGTACAAATCTGTTCGGAGTTCGCCGTTCGGTCGATGTAACTGATTAGAAATATTAACAATACGTTATATTATCGACACTGCATTTGCCAAATTCCATATGTGCATTTTTAAAATTTTTGTATTTTACACTTAAAATAATTTCCGTTTTATTATGAACATGTCATTAAAAACTCTTTTGTTATATGCATTGTTTGGTAGTACGTATGTACACTACCGGTCAAAAGTTTGAGACCACTATAAAAAAATTAAGAAAACAAATAAAAGTCAACATATTTAAATCATTATGAAATACAGTTTTTATTTCCATGTTATACACA
>PDGT01000009.1:7800637-7845955 GCA_003671415.1 Megathymus violae | reverse complement strand
ATAGAATATGCAGGTGTGCAGATTACTTTTTATCACCAATATTTTAAGAATATTTACTAATAACAAAAATCTTTTATTAGTGGTCTCAAACTTTTGACCGGTAGTGTATGTATTGTTGTGTAGGTATTGCCGAGATTCAGAATTATCAAAAAAAAAAAATTTTTTTAAACAATTTTATTTAATTATTATAGTCGAACTTTGTCCACTAGTAATTTCAAAAACGTATTAAAAAATACAACACATGCCAAGGAAATCCTGTTAGCTTCTCTAATTTTCGTAAGACTGTCGCAAGCAAAGTTTTATAGTTTTTAAAGTAAAATTGTTAATATCATGAGTGTTAATAAAATATTTAAAGAACCATCAACCTTGATATTGAAAAAAATTGTTGGACGTCATACATCATAAGTACGAGTAAATGATCAGTTCAATTTTTTTTTATCACTAAGGACATATGTTTCTGTAACAAAAGAGGTCACTATAGTGACACATATCGATATTAGGGCATGTGACCACGCATCAAGTTTCCTAGGTGTCTGAAAACAAAAATTTGATACACTTAGAATGCCGGAATCTGATGTTCTACTTAATGTCGCAATCAGAAGCGGTATCCATCCATGCAAAACAAAATTCGTTCATTCACTCATTCATACCAATAGCGTGATATCTGATAATAGCAAACGAGTAACTCGACTCCCTAACAGCATGACCTTGGGTACGCTATGCAAGGTCGTGCACACATTGATGTGACGCGGCCATTGAACCGTGACGTTTTGCGATAACATCGATTAAATATTACAATTGACATGACCGTCTGACATCACGTTTTCTCTGGAAATCCGTCAACAGCGGAAGCTTCTATCACAGAAATGTGGTATTCTATGTATACATATTTATTTATATTGCCATAAACAAAGATAATATATTTTAATAGCACTGAAACTAGATTTAATATGTTCCGTAATTGTGTTGTTATTTTTATAATGTTTTA
Source organism: Megathymus violae (assembly GCA_003671415.1). Classification (NCBI taxonomy): domain Eukaryota; kingdom Metazoa; phylum Arthropoda; class Insecta; order Lepidoptera; family Hesperiidae; genus Megathymus; species Megathymus violae. The sequence goes on along the minus strand of PDGT01000009.1, from coordinate 7,844,967 downwards.
GTTTGGTTCACGATCCTTTATCTTTTTTCATTGTTCTTTTTCAATGCCCTCAAACGGTTTTTTGCGCCAATATTCTTGCAAAATACAAAAGAATGAAAAAAAGAAGTCTAGTATGAGTATTAGAAATATGACGCCGGCCGAAATATAACGAATGCCGAGAGGTGGTAATGACATAGGCGCACTGTACATGCACAAAGTCATTGGAAGTGTTTGTTTGATTCTATTCAATCGTTTCTCATTTATCCTTGGCTAATAACTCTTATAAGAATACGAGAAGTGATGACACTGCAGCCCACTTGATGTGATCTTGTCTGCTGAGAAGGTAACCCGCCTTTCGATTCCCGGTCGAGGCTGATACTTACGTGACAAGTGTCATGGGTACTTATGATATCTCCTGTGTATATCCATCGCTGAAAGACAGCGAATCCTTGTGTGTGTGAGTGAGCGTTAATTGTTAATTCATTTTGTGAAGGATCCACATCTGACGGTGATCTTATGAATTGCAGTGGATAAAATGACCCACATGGTCGGCTCGTACCCACCGAAGACTGAGATCCAGTCGTACACCACGCCGCCGGAGGACGCACCGTCGGGCATGATGGCGCGCGGCGCCTACACCGTCAACAGCCTGTTCACCGACGACGATAAGAACATCCACCTCCAGTGGGAGTGGAGCTTCGAGATCAAGAAGGATTGGAAGGATTAGGAGACATTGTGTCGAGGTACGTGCTGGATTGACTTACGCATCGATCTCTACTGTGCAGTCACTTGACAGGATTAGTGATTCTTCTGAAATTAGTTGTAGTGATGTTCCAATAAAATGACGATTATTTTTCAATTTTAATTTGGGTCGTATTTTTTCTTTTTTGAACTGTTTTTAGAGCCTTCCAAAATTATTGATGAAATCGCTATTTTTAAGTTTGTTAACATAGGAAGGCTGTGCCATAATGGTACAAATTGTTCATGGTATTTATAACATAGATACATGTTGCAGTTATTGCGACACAGTCGCGATCTTCGTCGGTCAATCCAGTATGTCTAATATTGACAATGTTATTTACATGTAATCGGTTGAAAAGTATCCAGTTAGCATTTCACATTTTGATGGGTATAATTTTATATATTTCCATTACAATTTTGTTGAAACTTTCCACAGAAAAAGTTGAACGTGATCTACGTTACGATTCTACGAGTGCATTCAGTTGTATGTAACGCAAGTTACTGGATTTGATTATAGCATAATTGTAAGCAAATATTAATATTCGGAGTCTGATGTTATCGCAATACGTAATGTAATATCTACGGTGAGGCCGAGCGGTATATGTACGGTTTCCGTGAAAGGTTGCTGTAATAAATAATGTGCTTCGGATGTAAACGTTACAGAATAATTGTTTTTGTTCAACGTTTGCAGACACGTAACGTTTCAAGGGTCACATAGGCGTCTCCGGAACACGAGGTTTTAGCGAATGTGCCCGTAAACGGAAACCGAGCATGTTGGCGCATACTCAAAAAGTAGTAAATATTATATTGAAACTGTACGTCATAATAAAAAAGAAAGCATATTTTAACCAGTGTTAAAATCCAATAGTATTTTTGTATTATCAATAAAAATAATCAATATATTCATATATATATTTAGATGATCCTGTAAACCGTTACAATGTAATGATAGGCATTTTATTGAATAATTAACAATGAAAATATAATTATAGTTATAGTGATAATCACGCATTGGTTCTACAGAATCTATAAATTGCGATTTAAATTGTGCATTCGGAAATACCTCAACGGTGGAGGGTAAGTGGAAAAACGTTGGTAATGTTGAACTCAAATGAAGGTAGGTACACACGCAATGTAACAGATGTTATTAGTGAACGTATCGTTTGTGAATATTTCGCCGCGAACCAGCATTCCCGTGTGAAAGCATTTGAGCCGAGCTGTAATAAATGCAGGCTTGTCTGTATGTCTGTACTGATCTATCCGTTACTAGTGTACACTGCGCAATGAGCGTTAAAATAGAATAAGGAACATTGAGTTCCGTGATTGTCGAAATGTGCAAAATATATATTGCATAAGACATAGACATATCTACACCACCTCCGGTTAACGGACCGGTTTTGGAATATATTGGACCACCTTTTATGAAACAATGGTAATAAAAATTTTGATCAACTTTCCAATCCAATCCAATCCAATTGGTTGTTATCAATGATATAGGACTTTATTTATTATTACGTTATCGAACAATTAGTTGAATGTATTTTTCAATCAGTTTCCAAATACGATTCGATTTCATAATTCATCCTTTAAAAAATAAACCAGGTCCTAGTCCTTCCGATCATATCCAATCTTTAATTAGCAATCCGGTACTGACCACAAACCCTTTAATTACCTTTTACAAAAAGAAGAATTGTGCATTACGTTGAAATCTTTAACGGTAATAAATATAAAAGAGAAATTTCAATGCTTAAATGTACTCGCTCGAGTACATGCGCAGCGTGTACACACTGAAAAAATATCAACGCACAGTTGATTGCGTGTTCATATTTACAATATCTAGTGTCGTCACAATTAATTTAAAAAAAAAAGCTGTTGTGAATTTACCAAAACCTAGTTACTAAAATAAGTAAATTATAACGGCGTACCACGACGGAAATATATAATCTATTTTTAATACAACTTAGCTTGTAAACCGACGCTAGCAGTTCGAAATGTGGCAATAACGTTGAAGTATTAGTACTTTTTATAATATAGTTAAATTAGACCTTAAGCGTTCGCAATAAAGTACACATTGGTAATTCTAATATGTTTCTACGATTCTTGTATTGCTGCAGCATTTCAATGGGTGGTAGGCTGCGGGGAGGAGTCGATGCTTTAGCGTATGGGGTGGAGTTGTACTGCCTCGTCTACACACGCGGCTCGTTGTTGGTTCGCGATAAATGTACGAACGCGACACAATCGGTTTTCGGATTGTGTTGTCGCGTGTGTCGAGAGTGTCAGAGGTGCTTCAGTGTTGTACTGGTGCTCTTCGTATTGTGAATCCAAATGTATGACGGTCGAACTTAATTCGGATAAATTACCGAAAAGAGAGTAGCGAGCGTGCAAAAATAACAGATGATATATAAACATCTGTTTCATTCTCTTTACAACCGATTACGGTAACAACAAGAGAGACGTATGATCTAGTCGGATTTGATGAAATTGATAAGTATGTAAGCAACAAAAGTCAATAATGCCTCAATAAAATTCCACAGTCCACATAATATGGTTATGTTAAAAGCATTCGCTGTCATTCAAATAAGTATTGATTGTACTGTAAATTGTATGAAAAAAAAAAATTTGCTTTCACAGTTTCAGAAAAGTATTGTCACGGAGGAGAATTGACGAAAGAATTTCGTAACTCGAGGGGAACTGGTTGTTGATTTTTTTACATAAAATAAGTTAATGTTTGACAACAACCCCACCTAATGGTAAGTGGCGATGAAGTCTAAGATGTTGAACGCACTAACATATAATACAGCCTATTCACTCTCCTCTTGAGGACTTTGTCATTTCCACATTCATCTATGTATAATGTGATTTGTGGTTTAACCCGGTTGTTAAACATTCCTTATAAACCCATAACAGACGTCGAATCTTGGAGAGGATGAGATAGATCAATTATTATACTCCAGCTCTTCTTAATCTATGACTTACGCTCGTGGCTACTATGTCGATACGACTGACGGGTTAAGTTCGAACTGCCAACATTTAGTCGTAAATTTTATCTTATCCTAAGGCTCCTTTTTATAAACTTTTGAATGGATAAAACTGTCATTTTGAAATTTTCTAAATTCGTATTTTGTACAATGGCCGACGTGCGGGATCACGTGACTGCCGACCAATGGGAGTTCGTGTTTGCATCGCGCACAATATTGTATCGACCCCGATTGGTTCGTGGTCGCCGTGTGCTGCCATCGCAATATTCGAGCTATATTTAGCTTAGAGTACCTATGTCGAGTATGATTTCACTTAAGAAACTTATAATATATATATAGTAGTACAATTGTATTCACAATAGTAGCTTGTTAATTTAAATTGTATTTTACTTGAGTATGTATACTGTCGTATTTTGAATGTATTTTCCGTGACTTAGTACGCTTGTATGTTCAGTTTCTTTGCTATATTTTTTGATGAAATCCCTGTTATGAGCGTAATTTTTTTTAATAGATGTGTATAAATGCAATTGTAATAGTTTGGCCAAAATAAAGCTTATTTATTCAAAGCGATTGCTTTTAACTCTTTTTTTTTTCTGAAAATTGCCTGTCATAGTCAATATAATCCATTAGTAATTTATATACATCACAATAGTTTTCCCTCGTTGACTTACTGATGGATCAAAATAATGAAATTCTTAAATAATGAAATCAGAAATTACCTATCGTTTTCCAGTATTAAACTGGAGGAAAATAAACAGAACAATGTGCAAATCAATTGTATATGAATATATTTAATGAAGTATACTTACGACTTATATTCGTAAGGTACGACTGCACTGTTTTTTTTTTTTACGTAATAGAAATGACTTATCACTTGGTTTGGTGAAGACAAATTTCATGAGGAAACTCTGGTAAGGTTATCATCTATTTAAGGATAGTTCATAATGTTTTGAAAGTATCCTAAATTTCGCCGATCAAGCTTTGCGGATTATGACTTTATCCGTACTATTATGAGGAGTACTAGTTTTGACCTGTTACGTAGTCGGTAGTCAGATGATTACTTTTTTGGTAACTGTCAAAAAAAAGAAGGTAGTTAGACATTTTATTGTAGAACATTCACAGGTTAAGTATCTCGTTCAAGTTAACGTCATAGAGTCTGCTCCTCTGGTCCTGTTTGGTGATGGGTTGCTTCTTCAAGGCGATGGACACGTGGCGGTCGGTCTTGTGCGTCGGACAGAACGCGGTGAGGCGCGTCGGCACGTAGCTCGCTTGTAGCATCTTCAGAGGCATCGCTACTGTCATGCATCCGTATTCTGGAAGAGTGAGTGCGGTTATTTGCGTACGCGCGTAAAAAAGGATTCTTGTTTAATGAGTACAAGTAAACTTCCTCAGCTCCTGGTGAACCGCGCTGACTAACAAAGGAGCCAATGTTGTTAGATTCCTTTTGTGAGTTACCACTGGCCTATTCAATGGAAAGTCTTGCGAGAACTTGCCAGGCTAGCTATTTTTTGTATTATTATTTTTAAAGTACCGTACGTAGAACTATTTTTAGTATTTTTCAATTGGAGAGCTAGTAACGTAGTGAACTAACCTGGTAGCCGCTTCCGCGTGTTAACGTTCTCAATGATATAGATCCCGCTCCTGCCCAGCACGTTGGAGACTGTTCTGGCTGCGTGCTCCCTTGTCTGGTCGGACTCCAGCGTGGGCGCGTCCGTCGCCACGCCCACCACGTTGCTCAAGTTCGATGATATCCATTTCGCTAGCTCGTAACTTAAGCCTGAAATGCCAATTTAATAATAACGCGGGATATAAACATGTAAGCTTGTTTTAAACTGGGCTACAGACAGGGTCGTCATTGAAGAAATTGAATTATCAATCACCCTGGCTGCTGTGACCGTTGTAATGACGTTGTCAAGACCATTTTACACCTTAAAACTATGCAAAAAGTTTGTTAAAAACTTTATACTTAATTAAAACTATAGTGGTATATGGCGGTGTTATGTTTAGGAAGGAACAGAAAGTCCAAGCAAAGAAGTTAGGAGAGGTTTATTCACTTGTCACAAACAGAAACACGCACACAGTAGTCACATAACATAGACACACAAAAGAAAGAAGGAATTAAAGTACACACCAAGCACAATGATTAGATTAAAACTACAAAACAATAATATGCGCGCAAGCGGACGGCGATAAGGCGGTAGGTGACACGGGCTTCACGGCAAGTCAATATGTACCGACTGGCGGGGCGGACCGTCGGCGGTCAGCCCGTGAGTGTTTAATAACTATAATACCCGTCCGAGCGGCGGATTTCCAATATCAGGTGTTTATATTATCCTGTCAAACTATATGAGTTGGCTACAAAACTATTGGGTAACTAAATAAAAAAAAAAAAATAGTCAAGTGGTTTTGCCTATTTCTAGGCCTTCTGATTTAATTTCTTTAGTTTAGAAATTAAGTAAGTTAATTACCAGAAGAAGTTATGTTGCCAGGCGATCAATTTTAATTTATGTAAGTATTAAATAGTATACAATTTTTGTATAACTTAAGCAGCGTGGGACAGTCAGTAACAATACGGGTCGCCCGCTACGTTTTCAGTCAGCAACGCGTCGGTGATGACTTGGGTGCCACCGATGTTCATGGGCGATAGTGACCACTTACCATCGTATTGTCATTTGTCAACTAGATACATAAAGTAAAAAAAAAACATTCAAGAATTCCTCGAGTCGCTTGTGGCATGGACATATTACTATTAAACATATTTATTTACCAACAACCACAACCCGAAATGAACGTTAGTCGATCCAGCGATCGAATCGGGTAATCGTTGGGTTTCTCCGGAGTGCGAGTGTCTTAGCAAAAGTTATACTGACCGGGTATCTTGCACACACATTGCCTCTTTATAATACTAAAGCGCCGCCAACCAAATTTGAAGAGCAGCAGGGTTGGCTCCTGAGGGTCTTGTTTCAGCACCGGCCACTGCATCGCCACGTCCCACGTCAGGGTTATACCAGGGTTCACCTGGGCGAGGTAGCTCACGTCGATTATTGCCACTGGAAGTCAGTGTAGTTTTATGAAAATTACAAGTTTTATGAACGTTGTAATTGATATTTTATAGGATAGTTATCTTTGATATTTTTATTCCTAGATACGAGTATATCCATAGATAGTAGATTTATGTATCTGTAGGTCCATTATTAGATGGATCACATTATAATGAATACGATCGCGATGCAAAAGTACAGTTATGGCGATTCGATTCAGAACTCGTAAATCGATTTTGTTAAGCGATTTTAATAAAACCTGGGATCTCAACAGATAGGTAGATATATGTATTTACATACACTTACATGAAGTAAGTAAACAAAGTTAATAATTTAGAAAAATAAGCAACCATTTTACTTCAAACTTACATACATAAAAGCCAATGGAACCTAAGGTTGGCTAAACATTTCATTGAAACATTAAAAGCGTAATAAGTGTTTTGAAATAATAATCAATTTTGAATGTATTGAAATTGCAATGAATATTTGGCAATTTGTCCCGAGGTGAAAACTTTTTTCATGTTAATAGCCGACAAACGAGCAGACGAGTCACCTGATGGTAAGTAGGCACCGTCGTCCATGGACAGGGGTGTCACTTATGCGTTGTCGGCCAAGAAATAAGAAGAAAGACAGAAATTACTGGCTCTCAAGCCCTCAGTCGAACACGACCAGTCGGTTGGCGGCTGACTCAAGCAGGAGGGTGGTTGCTAGCCGGGCAGGCTTCAGAGAAAGATAATATACCAGTAATAATAATAATGATATTGATAGTATAATCCTTACGCGAAACTCTTCCAGCAAGCAGGCCGGTTTCTGTCGCCTTTTACTTGTCTTGGGGAGAGTAATCTAGCCCCGATACGACTTTTTTCTCAGTATTGTCGGATTTTAAAAATTATGCCCTCTCTTTTACTGCTTATTGACCATGTTTGATTTCCCTCCAAGCTAAGGTAACCATATGTATTAAAATATTTTGTATTCCAATCTATTGAAAATGTTTATAAATTTATTTAAAGACATTCGAGTAATGCATGCAAGTCATGACGCAAACTTCGCCTCTTGATGCTATCTCCGCCTCTTTGTATATTCGGCTAACGGATATATCCAGCGCCTAACTTTTTGCACTTACCTTTTTTATATGCATCCTTTACTCGCATGTATAATACATGTATAACTCGAATTACGTTTCATTAATTACTTACATCTCGTTATCAAATATTCCGTCGGTATGACCGCTGGCTTCATAGACCCTGCAGTCGCTGCGTGTTCCAGGTGAATAGCTGTTCCAAGCCCGGGAACACCACAGTTGACACAGATTTTCCTATAAACCGTGCAAATTATGTTTACTGTGCGCTCGCTGTCATGGATGGTGTTTTTAAACCAGAAAGGTTAACGCTTTCAGCCCTGGCGTAATACGACGTGGGCTGAACTTTGTCGCACAATTCGGGAGCCTGTAATGGGCGCTTTATCAAGGTCGGTTTTTCATTGCAATTTTTTGCATTTTAGGGTCAGAAAATAAACTGAGTTTCCTGTTTTAATATGTTCTTTAAGTATAGTAGTTGGGACGATAAACGGCACCTTGTTTTTTCGTGGGGAAATCCGTCACCTTTCTGATGCGGGGGGACAGAGGGTTACGCCGTAGACTCCTACTGGCTAAAACCCCACGGTGTTCCTCTCAATGTTGAATGTCGGGGCTACGGGTACGCTTTCGCATTCTTCCGTGGCCCCGACGGCGTTAGACCCTTCGTGATGCGATGGAGGGGTAAACGGCACCTGATCCAACCTTAATCGCCACTTGTCCGGAATAAAAATAAATTATCTGCGTCTTGATGGAAATCACGTTTGTTTGGATGACAAATTTTGTCTCCAACGTGTCCTGTAAGCTGTTTGTTAGGTACAACGTGAGGCAAATCCGCGAGGTCGGTGTGTGAGCTACACCTACTGCCAAAACCAACGAAGACATATGTCCAACGAGGGATGTTCTGGATAAGAAACGAATGTGAAATTATTTTGGAATATCCGATAATTTCAGTTACGAATATTAGATGATATAGGACTTTGAAAAGAATGTATTTACAAGGTAACAGGTTGATTTTATTTCTAGATTTAAATTGAAAAAATAATCACAGAAGAAAATAATAGCATTAAAAATTTAATAACAAAAACTGCCTAAAATGAGAGCAATGCCGCTATTATATCAGCTCAGCCTGCGAAAACTGGGCATAATGTGTTTCATTTAGACTGCCCTCTCTATCCGAAATTATTTGAAACTTTTTTATCAGTCTCCGTTACGGTTTCGGATTTATTTATGATTCGGATATCCGATAGCTTTGGCTAAGGTTACGGAGCTCCATAACATCTCTGCGTCCAACTCGGGATCAGGATAAGCCAATCAAAAAATCACTTCAAAATCAGTTTCTCAGCTTACTTTTTAGCTGATAACGTTTTTGTGACGTCCCAAATATCACACAATTTATTAGGTTGCAGTGAAAACTTAGCAAGATGTAGGCCGTTTGTTTGTTTTCAACTTATTAACATAAAAGTTTCACTTCAACGGCACGTAGTATCAGCGTGTTGTTTACACTCACATATTCATTTTTATCATTACAAAACTTACCATCGTCTCTCTACGGCTCCATAAAACTCGGACAAGTCTTGCCAGGTCGTTGGATGGGTCAAATCATATATTTCTATCATAGACGAATTAACTTCCTCAAAGTTTCGTCTCGGTCTACCGAACACGGCAAATACCATCGGTAAACACGCGAGCAAACCGCTCGCGTTTAACATTTTGGACAATGTGATTGCTCTTAGCTAACAAGTGTTTCGTTTTGTTTAGAACCGTTTCTGTAAGCGGCTGTATATGTTATGAAAATATTATTCAGTTTAAAAACATTATGTCCCTAATGATCTCAAGATGCAGTAGGTAGGTAAGTCAAATATCTATTGTCACTCCGATTTAAATCGTTGTTTAGCCTAGGCGAGTTACTTCAATTCTCGTGTGATTTTGGTTAAATTTTCCACGGAAATTCATTCATAGATTCACCTTTATTAGAAATTCAATTTTTCGTGTGACTGGTATGGGCACGAATAACTTTGTATAATAATTATTAGTTATTTTTGGATGAACATACATAGTTGTAGCTTGTGTATCTGGTTATAATTTGGGCGTGAGGTCTGCCAACCCGACAGGGACAGCTCGGTGAAAGTAATAAACACGACGAGGAGCCCAGCGCTGAGCAATCCGACGCGTCGGTTCATGACTGATGTTATCATCGCATCACATACATATATCAATAATATAGTAACGTAAAACAGTAAGAATAGCATGAATTAGTGAATACCATTTCTTTATTTTTGGAATGAAGTTTCTTAATGCAACTTGCGGTAGGCAAGTGGACCAAGCGGCTAATATGAGAATTTAACAAGTTTATAAGGAGAATTATTATTTTATTAAATTATTATTTAACCAGAGAAAAAAAAAACATTTAAATTAATTTATATTTTAATTATGTAATCGCCAATAATTTTACTAAAAATCTAGATATATTTACAGGGTATAAACGATGAATTGTGATGCGAACAACTAGTTCGATGCAAACAGAACGGTGAATCAAAACTATATAAATATTGTTTATTGTGGGTCGTATTCAGACTCTAAGCTTATCCACAAAAAATCCATGGCGTGGTGACGTCGCGAAATGACCCAAAATAAATGCACACCAGTAAAGACTAAACGCGATCTTAAGCCAATTTTGCTCAGGCACAAAATTACTAAGATTCCATCAACAAAGACCTTAACCAAAAATTAAATACGCGATCTCGATACAGATTACCCTAAACGGTTATAATATTGCACTAGTCATAGTAATTAGGTACACGATGCTTAAATTAGTCGTTGGTTTTGATTACGAATAACAAAAACGCTAAAGCTAGTAAAGTCCTGAAGGCATATCTGTGACTTTATGGATGCCGAAGTTGCTCGTGGATCCTACTGGGGACAGCGTTCTTTTCAGGTCGCTGTAGCTATGTGTCCCGGTCATTACAAGGCTTGTCATGCTAGCAGGTGCATCACGTAACATATGGGTCCCAGAGTAGAACCCTGTGTTATTCCCGCGTTTCATGATGAAAGTGTTATTGAAATTCGCCGCACTGTCGAAAGACCCAGAGCTGAACTTTGAAAGTAGTTTTGGTACGACTTCGTGTCTGTTGTCATCTTTGCCTTTGTGACTGTAAGTTCTGGAATCGTAGCCTTGATTTAATCTACCATGAGATCTCGTGACTGGAACGACGGGTGACTCCATGCCTCCGTCGTTGCTATTCCGTGAAACGGATCGCTGTCTCCTTTCGTAAGAGTATTTTTTAGGCTCTTCAGTCACCACGATATCTACCATGGAGTTCAGACCTTCGTCAATCCGATCCAAACTCTTGGTTAATTTTTTAGATTCTATTAAACTTACTATTTCATCGACGCGATTGCATTTAGAGTTCGAGCGTTGCAATGACGTAGTGCTAATCAATGAGGCTTGATTGTCCGAATAAAACATACTGTCGATGTATTCACGTTGCCGCGAACCCTTTTCCGACGCTTGAAATGATTCGCTACGTTTTACGGAGGTCTTTTTAGATTCTTCTTTAGATCTAGCCCTCGTATGTTTTCTATTTTCTTCAGAATCTCTTTCTGTAATGGAATTAAATACAGCTCGACATTCATTAAAGTCAAAAGTTTTGTTGACCTGATTCTGGCAACGAGAAGCGCTGAGTAACGAATCTGATCCTTCGTCGCTCGAGTAATAATTGTCGTCAAATAATTCTGCTGGTTTGCTGTACATTAGGCCTTTATCTGCGGGTGGGACAAATAAATGCACTAAACTTTTTGCCTTCCTCGGTGGATGTGGTAAGATTTTACTGGGAACAATCTCCGCCTCTTCTTCTTCGGTATCATTAGGAAAGTCATTGGTGATTTGAATACTGTGTCGGGTACTTGTAATGGAATCTTCTTTTTCGATATTTCTATGTAGAGCGCTTAAAGAAACGTTTATTTCTGAGTTGTCATTGCATCTAGATTGATCGTCGTATGAGATTCTGTTTTTTACGAACTGTTCGGTTTCGGCGTGGTTCACAATGTTTCTAAGTTCTTGTATAACTTCATCTATCGTAGTTTCGTCTTCATCATCGGATGGCTTCTTGTATTCTATCTTTTTGGTGCTTTCCAGTTTCTTGTGCAGAGGTCGTTTGTTTCGCATTAAATCGTAAGTTTCATTTTTGATATTAAATACTTCGTACACCATTGATTCTCTTTGGGGATCGCCTTCAGGACTCAGGGATCGTTCAGAAGAACTGATACCTTCATCTTCGGGTGGTGATGACTCATCTAAAATCAATAGATAATAAGTAATTAATTATTTTATTTAATGAATTTACATCTTCTTTTATTTATTATTTACATCGTCTTTTAATACAGTTCGTCTATGTTTATAATGTTTCTCGTCAATCTTCATATTTGAAATGTCGGATTGGATTGATATTTAGATACTACTTTACTTTGACTTTAGACTATTACGAGTATACATAGTTGCTGCAACTCTTTATCTTGACTTCAGTTATTTCTTTATTTAGATGACAACCAAAACTAAGAATTCATAAATAGGTACAGTAACAACGTTGACGCACTATTATTATTTTCTTCCGTTACACGAACTCACCTCTACTTTTGTGAGCAGAGTTTTTTTTCTTACTCACAAATGTCTTCTTACGAGTGGAGTTGCTGTGCTCTGATCTTAGCGTAGACACCTCTTCTTGTAATTCGCAGCATTTCTCTTTAAGACATTTTTCCAAAGATAGTAGGATCCCTTTTTCTTCTTGAAGAATCTAGAAATTTAAAATATATCGCAAATTTAAAGTGTAAAGTGATTAAAACCTTAACAATTCGACATCAATTTAAAGTGCTTATGTACCTTGACTCTCTTCTCAAGAAGTTCAAGTTTGTGTCTGAGGTCATCCTTTTCTTTCTGCGCTTCATGTGCCTTCTCGCTCAATGTGTCGATGTCAATCAGCTGTTTCTCGTAGTTTTCGATCTCTCTTACTACGTCCTCGTTTGAGTTTGTGAGCTTGGACACAATCTGTAAATGAAGTACTTATGTAAGTAGGTGATCAATCTCAAATAGTAGTTATATGTTGTCCAAATGCTTCAAATGTTTCGTACGACAAATTCGGAGGGCTACAACGCCACTCATGACCTACTGAACTGACTATCAGTATTTTCAAACATTGTTAAATTGACAAAATTCAAAACAATCAAGAGACGAAATTCTTTATTTAACTTATCATGCAGATGTCAATCACAGCTGAGAAACCTGTAACCCCTTGCCAAACATTTATTATCATCGGGGCAAAAGGCGTGGGTTTTTATTTTCTAATTTTTTTTTATTATTTCTTTTAATTATTATTTCTTTTAACTTTTACAGTTAATGATAGTACTTAAGAAGTGATTCTGATTGAGATATAACAACAATCATCAGAGAGCAATAAAGATATTTCGATTTACTAGCTTGAACTAATATCATTTCGAAAACGAATACTGGGATGGAATGGAAATGCAGTCAAGGGAGAATGCTATTAGGCTTAAGTCCGCCTTTTGTAATAGCTTATTATGGGTTTATTCAATAAAGAATTATTTGATATTTGATCTTATTTGTAATTCTGTGATTGCTCTGATTTCAAATTCATATATCTCACGTAATCTTTACTACGAACGCATGCGTCAATGAATATTACCTTTTTCAAAGTCACAATATCGAATCCAGCTTGCTCAAGTTCCGCTTGGATGTACAGTTTACGTTGAGGAGAAGGGGCACTAGCGAGCAGCGCATTGATAAAGGCGAGGCCAGCTGCCTGCAGGTCTCCCGTCCCTCCAGCACTCTGCAGCATCCCCACCAGGAACCTGAAGCGGACTGGTTCGCCGTAACGCAGCCGGAGCGTGGACAAGGCTTCGGAGACCATGCTGTGCCCGTTTGCGGGCGGGTAACATGCTTTTGTTAGGAGCTAGAAGGAAAATTGGAGATCAGATTAATCTTGGAGTGTAAGGGACTCAATATATCCTGAAGTCTTCTAGAACATTCCCCATTATACAGAAGGTAATAAATACACGAGAACCCATGTCTCCCCAGCTTGAGCGATGCTTAAGTATTTAGTAGTGTGGAGGAGTTCTTGGCAAGTAGAATTACGTATAACGTGAAATTCTGGAATAGCTAACAGATGACGCATTTCAAGGGTAAAGATAATTCGGATCTAGGTGGGGTACCTGTAGAGCGAGGACCCTGGATTTGTTGACGGTGGACATGATGCAGACTGTGAGTGCGTACACGCCGTTGGAGCCGGCCACCAGCCGCCGTACGCACTCTGAGTAGCGGCTGCAGCAACTCCACAAACACTGCCTGCCCGCCGGCGAACATAAAGAATGTAATTGAAGACTCCAAACGGCATGTCTCATTAAAATCATAAATTGAGTTTTTTTATGTTAATGTCTGGTTAATTAATGGCTGACCAACTGGATGGTATGTGATTTTCGCCACCTATGAACATCTGTTTTAACAAAGGCGACACTGACGTTTTGGAGTGAAGCACATGTAGATAATGGTTTCTTATGTTGAATTTTTTTATTACGTTAAAATAGGAAGTTAGATATTAACTATCAATTCAATCTATACCAGAGTACAGTAGTATAGTACCTACGTTCTAAATATTGTCGGTTAGTGCATTGTAGTGATTTTATTTATACACAACATTATAAATACATTTTTTAGTTAAAATTAAAAACCATATAGCGTTATAATTTATTTAATTAGTAAAGCCGTCGTCACTTGTAGGATATCGTATCTCTATATAGCATTGTAGTATAGTAATATTAGTTATCTTCTAATAAAGCAGATTATTGAGACCGATATTAAGGTATTAGTTTGGAACATCAGCCTTAGTATACGAGTAATGATAAAAGCGACTCACAAACAAGCCAATTCGTCCAGCAGCGGCCTGCGTCGGACAGCTGGAGGTCCCCTAGCGCCCTCTCCGGCCTGGCTGAGCTGCACGTTCCGCAGAAGTTCTAACAGTAGTGTTACGCCATCCAGAGGCTCACATGCGAACTCTTGTACGAAGCTATAATGTAACAGAAAAAATAAAAATAGAATGCAGAAAAGAGTATTGAATTCCTATTAGGTAATCTACTTTACAGCAATGTTTAGAAATGCGTATGCTATAACATTCGTATATGCCATCATATATTGTGTGAAAAAAAAATAGAAATTTATCCAGCGGATTGACAAATAAACCTAACTTAAGAGCTTCCCCCTTTTCACCTGAACAATACTTTTTAAGTACACGGCGACTTTTTAAGTCGGATATAATTTTTAGAATTGTGTAATAGATAAATTCGAATATTCATTTAGTTAATAGTGTTCATAATATATAGTTCGAATTCAATCCTTATAGCGGCTTAAGCCGTTACCTGCTCTATCATAACTCGGACCACGGCTTGGGCAAAAGAAAACACTACCCAACTATTGACCACACGCAGGTGCGTAGCTCTCTAGATTACTTAAGATCGATACAAGTCACCAGTCTCTCTTATCTATATATCTATACGAGTATATGTAGGTACATAAAAGTTCTAATTTACTTCACTCTCGGCCCCCAATCATTTGTAGCATTTGTCGAATTAGAATATTGCGTATTAATTAATATACGTATAAATATAAAATAGATTACTCAAACAGTTGTCGAAACACGTCGTAATAAGCGATCATAAACTATACAATAATTCACATAGATATCATAGCTTTTACACTGTTATAAACTATAATAAAACTATTAAACTATACATTTAAAAACGCAGGCGCCACTGTGCAAAGTCGTAAAATAAATAAATAAACTAACCATTAGTGCATATCCAGTGCGAGGTATAATAATTGTTGCAGTATAATTTGGAGGCATAAAGAAAAATTACTGTCACAATTTACTATCGCGAGTACGCGGTGGTTCACTAGAATCGTCTACAACTGTCCTGGCAATTTCAGGAACAAAAACTTTTAAGCCCACTGTTCGAGATACAAGCTGCAGCGGTTTGACAATCCTTTTGGGATAACAATAAATTGATGCTATAATGAACTCTTTATTATTTATTTATTATTTAGCTTATGAAAATTACGTAGATTTCTCATTAATTTATTATTGGTTTGAAGCTAACTTTATTAGTTTAAAATTAGTGATTAGTGACTGATGATTACAGTCTTATCAAGAACCACACTTAGCAATATCTATAAGTAAAAAATATATATATTTTCATTCGTTAGGTAAAAAATGTTTAATTGCAAGGTGAATACTTTAATAGAGTTCTATTAAACTTTTATGATTGGTGCATTAAAAGTTAGCCACATACAATTTGGTCGCATAATTTTTTTTTGTGTAAACGTAAAAATAATTAACTTGCAAAGACGTAAACACATAAAATGTTTGTCTACTTGTATTTAAAATATTTTTGGTCTGTGGTCATGTTATGTTGTAGTATATCTGTGTAATTTTGCAATGTTATAGAACAAGACAAGTTTTGTGAATCTATAAAAAGGGTTTAAGAATAGAATTTAATAGTATTTCAGAATACTAACAAAAATCTCACAGTAAAAATGTATCGTCAGAGCCTAATCAGGTTCCAGTCAATTATAAAAGTGGTTATGTTTATGACATGGACCACGTGAAGCACGCCGCAGAGATGCCGCGTCAACCGCACCGCGTATCCCAGCGACAAGCGGCTTGTAATGGAAGCAGCCCACAGTCCTACATAATTTGCTATTCCTTTGACATTAATACCTTTTTGCAGTGTCGCATTCCGTTGTCATTATTGTTCTTAATTGTTACCCGGCGAGGTAATGCTGTGGTTGTTCTGATCTAATACGATAAACGTCTTTTTTATATTTATGACACATACATACACATTATGTGTAAGGTGCCCCCATCTATTCTTAAGTCCAAGCCAATCTCCTCTACTTGTTGCATGCCCTACGGAAACGGAAGATCCTATGAGTTATGAAGTTTGTTTGGCTCTGAACAACATATTGTTCTTCTTCAGGTTCTTTACCTGACTTTTACTTTCCAGGGGGCTGTTGACAACCTCAAGTTGAAATTCCGGGAAAGTAGGTTTTTCTCGAACCCCGAATTCCCAACGCATGGGTCGCTCGCTGCGTCGGAAGTTCCCGATTCATTGATTGATGTTCACCAGTAATGCGTCGATGATGCCTTTATTAGAGTTACTGATTTCCGTAGACGGTGTTGACCACTTACCATCGTCTGCTAGTTGGTCAGCTATTTACATAAAAAAGTAATCTCTTAACATATCTGACTTTTCTTAAGTATGTTAAGCGAATGACCAGTTAATCTATTGCAAAAACAGACTTGAGTTATTTAAAATCGCATTCAAGCTTACCAAAATGTAAGGCATCTAACGGCGCAATCCTTAAAAGTTCCACAGCAAAAAATCTGCGTGAAATTTTGAAACACCTTAAGCTGTAAACGTTACAAATATACATACTATAGGAACTAGCAATCATTTACGAAAGACTAACGTGTTCAAGTGTGCAAAAAAATCTTATAAAGCATTTGTATTGCACATCTGTCCTAATGATGCTGGCGTTGAGCAACAAGTGCTTAGCGATGAGCTCTTTGTGGTGCTACGATGGGAAATTACGATATTGTAACATTAGAGATGTTAAAGTATTGACGGCTTTAATCACTGCTAAAAATTAATGTTATTTTCTGTTTTTATGTCAAGAGCCGACAAACGAGCAACCACCTAATAGGAAGTGGTAATTACAGCCCATGTATATCCGTAACAACATAGGTATCACCGACGTGTTGCCGGCAAAAAAGGAAGCGTGCTGGTATCATGGATGTGGTATCCTTACCTCGGGAATGAGAGTCGCAGATCAGCTCTAAGCTTAGTGAGCAGCTCGCTGGGCGTGCCGAATTGACGCAGGCTCATCTCCTCACCGACGCTCAGGCACGGGTTCCTGGTGGCAGACCAAAAGATGATTGGTGAACTCACAAGTTTGTCCACATTTCAATGGATAACTTAAAGGAAACACAAACGTTATTTCAGCAGTTCAGAACATAATTAGCGGTGGTGGTCCATTTGTCAAAATTGACAACCTTGCAAAGGGCCTAATCAAGTACAATTAAGCCAGACAGCTTATATTTAAGGAGAACTCTTCAAAGTTGCGTCCAACCTCACTTAATATTTGACTGAAATAGGAAATCATGCTTATATTTAGTTATTGTTAGACAAAATTCTCGAAAATATTATAAAATCGGATACCAAGTTTGACTGCACATGGGCAAAAATCGTCGGAGCAACTTGCAAAATTGTAACTAGAATTTAATAAAGTAGAGGACCTCGAAGTGGCTAGGCTAGGCTTTTAATTAGCACTTAATACATCTAATCAGGTTCATGGCTCACGCATGTTATTGAAGAGATTGCGTTTGCAATGTACATCAGTAAGCAATGATAGTAAGTAGGTGAATTAGCTGATCTCCTTGTTCTGCCAATACGTTTATGATATAGATTTCTTAAAAATAACAAAAATCGATGAGGTCCTTCAGGAGATACACAATTACAGTTAGTACGCTTACATGTATAATTATTATAATCTACCAATATTATTAACATATCATCACGCCGTACCAGTTGCTCGCGAAGTGACATTAGATTAACATTTAACTACGGCCCAAATCATTGGTTTAAAGTATATACTATAGTATAACAGTATTCATATTGGCTTGTCTGTCACAATCGTGGACGGTTGGATGTGACACGCTAACAAATGACTTAACGTTCAAATTATATCACGTTTTGTTAGTGCGTAGCATGTTTGTTAGTGGAAATTCTAATGTAGGTTTTGTTATCGATAAAAGGCATAAACATTTTGGAATTTTGTATGTCTTTTTGGACACGTATAACGCTATAGCGACTGAACAGATTTAAATAATTATTAGCACATTTGTAACTTATATTGTGGGTTATAATATCGGATAATTTTCATCCTGGGAAATCGTTGTCGTGTGATTTTCAAAAGAGAAACGAGGGCGGATTACCGGTCGCTAATAAAATATAACACTGCCTAGGAATGCCGGTAAGGTTAAATACCTGAAATCTTTGCTCCCCTGGCTGGGCAGCGTCCGTGATTTGTTAGGGTCCTGTCCGGGGTCCAGGTCGTACAGATTCCCCGCTCCGGTCTTCTTTCCCCATTTCTTCAGAGACGTGGCGTAGTCTTCCGGATTGTATATCGGGGGACGTTGTTTGTCCTAGAAATGAAATAAAAAATTTGAGGAACTTTAGCCAATTAAATTTGCAACGTAATTAATTGCGTTTTAATGTTATTTGCCAAAGTACATAAAAACGTTTTTACGTGTAGATTTACGTTTTTTAGATTCCGAACTCGGACCCCCGTGCGGGAACACTTATGATCAAACCATTAATCTATTATTTCCTCCGTATGAATTTGGACTGTCAATGTTAATTTAATCCTTTAATCTTATTTATTACTAGCAAAACTTAATCGCGGCTGCGTTGGGGAAAGTAATGCCCGCGCTGCATTGCAGCGTTCGCGGGAATCACAATTTTTTTAGAAAATAAAAAATGGCCCGGGTTACTCGCTGATAATGGACCTTGTGATAGGTGAAAGAATTTTAAAAATTGTTCTGGAAGATTTTTATTTTATCCATCACAAACAATCATACAAAAGAACAATTTTATTCCTCTTTATAATATTATTATTAGTATATTTCAGTCACTTATGTATTTTAAATCTTGTAGGTATATTAATGTTTTCAATGTTGGAACATTTACATACATACATACATACATTATATATACTTTTATCATTGTGTAAACTATACGTTTTAACTGCAAGTACTCGCTGGAGGTACTCACAATTTTGTATCTTATAACGATATATCGAGCAAATTCTCATGACGATAACATGACCAGAAATGGGTCGTAGTACGAAAATCGCGAGTATGCGTTGTAGTTAAAAACTTATACATTTCTGCTACAACTAGGGTAGGATATAAAGTATTTTAAAACTAATTAAATAGTCAGCCCTGGTTCACGATAACACACTAATATTCACGTACTTCACGTAAATAAACACATGGCTAGCTCCGCTCTCGCTTTCACATAAATCTATTACTCTCGTCGGCCTTTATTAAAAACGAACTGGCACGAGTAGGGTTGTCAACTTGTACATTATTTCAGCTATATCAATAAAAAGTATGGTCTTCTAAATAAAACCAATTGTGAGATAGGAATTTCTAAATTATTATTGCACTTATTTGGAGATTGCACTTTTGTGATTTTGTCACTCCTATATTTATGTTACATATCTAGATTTGAAATTAGGCTTGAAATACGGTTTTTTATACAAAGTTTTTTTTTTCAAAGTTGTCAATAAAAGCGTAGAGAAGCAGTTTATTTTAAAGATCATTTGGCAACCCTAGTATTGAGTGTAAGCGAGGCGAATGATGTAGGGAAAGAAAAGAAATGGATAAATGGGTGTTGTTTAAGTCCATTGTTGTTCTTGTGTTATGTACATCAATCCTAAATAATAAAAGGCATTATATTAATTACACAGTCTATCACATCACATCATAGGGAGCGTGGATACGAGGAATTTCTAAAAAAAATATTTGTATTCTAAAATTTATTATGCTAATAGTAATCTAGTAATAACAATAATCTTGTAAGAATAATGTAGGAATTAAACCAGTTTTACAAGATTTGACTAAAATATATTATATATGTTATATTATATTATATTTTATATAATATAATATTTTAATTTGTTTTTATTTATTATTTTATTTATTATTTTATTTATTATTTTTTTTATTTTTTTTTATATAATTTTTTATATATATATATATTTTTGTTTTATTATATTTTGCTTACGTACGATCTAATTACATTCGAGGCACGATCGAATAGACTCCCAACTAAAGAAACAACAGAAAAAATAAGCCATTATTTACTTATAACCCGTCAAACTTGCAGGTCACCTGGAATAAGTACTAACTTTCGTCTGACAAGATTAATTTGTTAATGTACGCGACCAACACAAAAATATTGGTCAAGTCAGAGACCGTGAGACCAACGGTACATTGTTTGATAAATTGATGCTTATTATTAGCCAGCAAACTACCCTCGCTTAGCTTCGGAACAAGTACGCCTTACGCTAAGAAATAGTACCCACGTTATTTTAAATTATAACTATTTTATATATTGGATTGCAATGAAACAAACTTTAAGTATTTAGTGGTGCTTATTGCAATATATTAGTAAAAACTAGAACGAAACCGATAAGGCCGTTTCTGAGATTAGCGCGATGAAACGCACAGACAAACAGACAAAAATTCTAACAACTATTGTTTTGTGTTTATAAAGGCCTCTAATAATAGTTATTCTCATATATCGTTAGATATAGAAGATAAATTAACGTATGAAAGTTTATGACTACATTGAACCTCTAGTTTTCCACGTCCGTTACATCGTAAGTGGTAATTTAACTCTTGTATAACAGTCGTAAATTACGAAATGAACAGCCACGTCCAAAGTGGAAGATGAGTGGAGAGGCACCATCGCGTCATTTTGATATTTTTAAGGTTAATGAACGGACATGTAGGGACATGGAGGCAACGAAGCGACGAGTGGTCGGATGTGGTTACGATTTAATTTATGTCTTTTAGCGGTCTAAACTACAAGCGGGATAACGGAGTGCGCCCATTCTGAAATCGGCACTTACGTACCTATTGATTTTTCATTGGATTAATTTATTAAGAATTTGTTTTCTTTTGTGTCTTTTGTTACTATAACAATACATAAAAACCCTTCAATGCAATGTCGTATAGAAAACTACAAACATGATATTTTACTGGCAACTCATATTATTATTAATTAAGATCTAACAATATTTATAATATAAATGACCTTGTCATCTATAAAAGATTTTAGAATTGAATTAAATGATATTTATTGGTAGTAATAATAATCAAGGAGGTAAAAAATCTAGTAATTATAGATTGTACTCACGTGGAGAATGTTATGAAGGTATGTACATATTTTTAACAAGTACACTATACTGCTAAATCTATACTGCTATATAAATCTGTAGTGTCTGTCTGTACATACCATTTTTTTGTCAAATTTTTTTAATGATGAATATTCATTTTACGACTCACTGACATCGATTTGACCATTTTGAAAATCTTTGTCTGTATGTCCCGTAATACAAGAACGGCTTAGATATGTAGTGAAAACACGCGATTGTGCAGGCGATAGGCTATACAAAATATCACCTCATGATGTCAAGTCAAGCTAAAAAATATAAAATGTTGTATAATCATGTATAATTAACTGTTCAACACGAATTAAGACGGAGGGGGCCGCTAGTCTATTCATATATATGGATCGCTTTCCGTTTTGTAGCGTGCATTAAGATTGATAACTTTAAAATGAATAAATTATGTAGCGGATATCAATGTCTTATTGACGTGATAAAATTGCCAACTGGTGATTTGTGATACCTGTAAATTTTGTTAATTGGCATAATTTACTAAACCCAAGGTTACAAAATTAAAAGAACCATTTCAGGTTCCTTCTTCAAGAGATATTTTTAACAAATTAATAAATACAAATAATAGAAAACTCAAGTACACATAATTAGAAAAAAAGTGTTATTTTCTTTAGCTAATACCTGTCATATTGACACAAGCAGTCGATCTAAGATAAATATAGTTATTTATACCAATTGTATTTCTTTTTCAAGTTATATCTATACTCATGGGCGCCTGTAACTCGTCCCACACTACAAAATAACATTTTTCATGTAATTGTAATGGCGTCCATTGTGTTACAGTTTTCGTCGCAGATTTTATCAAATAAAGTGTTTGTATGAGAACGAGTGTTTTGACTGTTGTACATAATTATAGCTACACTTGCAAACTGTAGTTTTGAGATGAGATATTGTCTAAAAGAGAGAGGTCTATTTTGTATCGGCCCCGATGCAATTTTATTTGATATAATTGCGTTTGAACGCATGGTCTGTGTTACAAACTAATAACAATAATACAGGTACTATTCTAAGATTATTGGTTACAGACTGTTTATTACACTTGATAATGTGTGTTGTTATGTTTTACCTTCTGTTATACGTTAAAGTAATAATAACTAATAACAAACATACATCTCTATTTACCTTTGCTTTTTGAAATAATATCTGAGTGGCATCTGATCTGTGAACTCGAAATGTAACGGAAGAAACATTTCTAAATTATTATGTGAAAGCTGATGGTTTGAGACGAAAGTACCTACTATAGTTCAACTTCCGTAATTTGGCAATCTTTGAGTTTCTGCAACAAAAATATTGTATGTTTATATTAATAGGTGAAGATTTTCTTTATTTTTCTTTTATTTGATAACCATTGACGAGGTTATTTGTTATCGATTGTGTTAACAACTTAAAAATAAACTTAAACTTAAACCAGAACGTCATTTGATGAATATCGTCGACGTTTGACCAATGGGCGAACACGAATGTTACATAGAGAGAGTGCGAATGTTGAGAGTTTCTGTACATGTGGAAACTATATGATTTTAAACTGAGGTCATCGCGGAATTTATACATTTCATTGTGTAACGGGTACTCACGATACGTTTTATTTATTGTCAATACTGGCAATAAATAACATACACATACACGTGGAATGTAATCCCCGGAACCATGGCACCTAATTGAATTTTTTTTTACCATTAAAAAAAATTTCATTTTGAACGAAGTCGGGGCCGGTAGTATAATATATACTGATTTGAATGACTGAAGTCATGTTTTTACAATGCGTTTGTTTTAGGCAGGTGCGCTGTAGTTATAAGTATAAATGTATATCAATAAGCTAAAATTATTCACAATTAAATAATAATTATCTCGATCCACATCACCTGCCGGACCAAGAAATTTAATTTGTATAAGCAACTACTTTCATGATAAAATTAACAGATGTAATGCCGACATCGTTTGAGGGGACTCAAACATGAATATTGTCGCCTATTTTAGTTTCTTTCAAACTAGAAATGAAAAAAAAATAACCATATATGAGTGAAAGAGTCGTTATTTATATTTAGTACTAGCTGTGCCCGCGACTTCGTCCGCGTGGAATTAAACAAAAGTTATTTAGTAGAAATAAAAATAGCCTAAGTTACTCCTTATTACATCAGCTACCTGCCAGTGAAAGTACCTTCAAAATCGGTCCAGCTGTTTCAGAGATTAGCCGGAACAAACAGACAGATAGACAGGCAGACAGACAGACAAAAATTGTAAAAGATGTTAATTTGGTATATGTACCGTATATGTACGCATGTAGTAAAAAGCGGTTATTTTAATATTACAAACAGACACTCCAATTTTATTTATTATTATTATTTGTTCTATTGTTTATTTTATTTATACTCTTAGACGAAGAGGTGATCGAAGGTGAAGAGGTCGATTTTCTTAGTCCATATGACATAAAATAACTTAATTATACAGTCTAAACATAAGTTTAATAGTGATTTTTAACAAAACTTTCAAATTTGTTTTTGTACAACGACCCCTTAGCCGTTGGTAACGAGCATGCTTGATGATCGTAGGGTCCCGGGTTCGATTCCCGGCCTGGTCAAGTCATTGACATGATGAATAAATGTTTGCTCTTGTAGTACGCTTTAAGTATGCAGCATATTAACCTGCTAAGGTTTTTATGGAAGACCATAATACATTGACAATAAAAAATACAAATATACGTAAAAATTTAAGGGAAATAATGTAAAGATAAGCCTGTATTAGAATTTTATTATTAGTACTTATAAGTAGTAAAAGATTTTTATTTAACTGCGTAGAATATGTTATCGTGTGGTGTGGTGGCTGGCAGTTCACACGAACAGATCCCATTAGTTAGTACATTACTTAATACTAATAAGAAGAATTTTCCCACATCAACTCACCCATATCACTGTCACGATAATAATTAGTTCGAATTTGTTTTTGTATGACGCTGAGTGTGACATGTCGTTTGTGTATAGAGCCTGGAAAATTTCCCGTAACCCAAAAATAATTTCCCACAAGTGCTTTGCGAGTACGGAACTGTAACTTCAATTCAGAAACTTTGGAATGCTCTGAAATATGGCGGTCTGATGCACGACAGTTACTCCTTTTCGATCGGCAACTCGTCGGTGACTGGTTTTATAATCCATCGTTGTGATGTATATAATTAATTTTTAATTGGCTTGACATATATTTGCAGGACATATATTGAATATATTTGCAGTGAAAAATAAATTTTCATCAGAGATACAGGATCTGGACGTCTCTTTACGAATGAGAATAAAGCCATACTAAATGCCTACAAGCCTTCGAGAGTTAAAGTTCGCCGTGGAAGTTTTTACTTAACATATGCCTTTAAAACGAAGAGTTTTTAAAAGATATGCATTATATAGAAATCATGTCCTTTAGCTGGTTAAGGTTTAAAATTACTAACAAAGCTATCCCTGAAGGCAATTCTTTGCAGTTGCTAACAGAGAGTACCTATTTATGAATATTTTTCATAAGAGTCATTAGAGATATGTAACTTCTTCGTGCTCAATAGGAAGTGTTTATTACAAAAACTTGTTTCACGTAATCTTCTTTCTAATATCTGTAGTTCTGCAATCGAAATTAGAAAATTTTCACTTAAGTTAGTTATACGAGTAATTAGAATATAAATTCTAAGTAAGATAAAATGTACAATAATGCCCTTTATAATTAAAAAAAAATATTTTTGTAAATATCATAACAAAAATAACTTTTCCAAAAGATATATTTATTATAATCGAATCAAACCAAAATTATTTTACCATTAGACATCATATCTACGCCATTATTAATTACACCATTATGTACCTCATAATTATAACTTGAAGTCTGTGAAGTAATGCTTTGTCATTATTTCAAATCACGGCACTAATTTAATTCGAGGCGTCTTTATCATTCATATATTTCTCAATAATACAGTAACCTCAAAACTATGCTATGTATTAACCAAGCTGGGATTTCAGACTTTGTTTAAATATTGCTCACGTCAAGCTTAAACCAAAGGCTTTGTCTGTCTGAACGTGAAATTCTAAAAAATTACTGTATAGATTTTCATGCAGTTTATACTGATTGGTAGAGCGATTCTTATCAAAGGTTACAGTAAATTGTATAAGTTGCTTAAACTATAATAACAATTGTTAAATTGGAAGAAAGGAAATCTAAGAATTTTTTATTCCACCACCTTTCCGTGCGAAGTGCGAAACGCCCTTAAAATAATCATTTGCCATCATAAATAAATCATTTGCCATCAGGTTTTGTGCTATCGTCCCCTGTGCTACAGGTAGCAAGTAGCAAGGATACACACAAATGTACCATCACATACATCCAAGAGTCAAGAACAAAGCAATTGAACTTACTATAATATACTTATATATATCTACGAGGTCATCTTATTTGATAACAAAGCTCTAGAGGCCTAAATACACGACTCAAATAATCCTGAAACAACGAAAGAAGCGACAAGCGCAAGGCGCTCAAAGGAAGCTTCAAAAATGCAATGAACCAAGAAACCCGCAAATGGTTTGAAATATTTCAGCCGCGCGCATTCACACAACCATTATTCCGATTAATCGGTCGCACGCTCTCGATTTCGTTATAATAACATTTTTGCCTGCCTCACGCGAACACTAACGAAATACCTTTGATACGAGTATGAGCGGAGAATGATTATCGATACGTGAACTAGTTTTTTTTAACGAATAAGACACAGTTTTTTCACGCTTTTACTAGCATGACTTGTATTTATGTGTTTGGAAGAGAATGGAAGTTCACGTGTTAGGTAAGTGTTCACGGAAAGACGTATTTATTGGCGCCGGCCTACTACCGGTCCCCTTTAGGGCGCACATCTATTCTCGTATTCGAGTTTTGTAGTGTACTGAACCTAGCTATTCCGATCTATAGTAATCAACAATATGGCACCTTCGGTGTGTATTTCAAACCGAGTAACAAAAGTTGTAATGCTGTCCAAAGACTTCTAACCAAGTTTAACAATTTATATCTAAGTATAACAGCACAGATAGCTTAATGCGCACAGCAGTCGAATTTTATATCGTGATATGAATTATCTTAAAGTTGTATCATCGTGGTCACTACATTTTAAATATAAGGGATACTCACGATTTTTGTATTTAAAACCAATATTTCGTCAATTACATGGGTAGATAAGTTATAAGAACTTAGTAACTGGAGAGCCTTTTCTATCAATAATTTATCGGTATTAAGAAACTATCTTCCACAAAAGTGTTTATTTATTTATTTATTTCTTCTGAACCATACAAAAAGTAATGGTACAAAGGCGGACTTAATGCTATATGCATTCTCTGCCACTCAACCTTCAGGCAAAATTGAGAAGCAACGAAGGCGGTACATGAAATAAGGATAGGTACAATATACCATATATAAATACTATTTATAAATAAACAACAATTATACACATAAATATAATAATATAGTATAAATATATATTAAGTATAGCTAAAATTACTGTAAATATATACAAACAAATAGTATACACATATAGCTATAAAAATACATAGGGAATGTAGTGATGACAAATTTAGCTGTTTTGAAGGAGGTCGCGATGTTTTCTATTTATATTTATTCATTAATCTTTTGCGGAGTATTTATATACTTTATGTACTTTAGTATACGGTTACAATAATTAAAATTATATTAACCTTGGAGACCGGCTGCTCGCTCCATCCCCCACAACTCGCCATGCCTTCCAGTAAGGTCAGCTCACTGCGAACAAAGAAAAATATGAGAAATTGTACCTAACTTCCTATTTAGTACATATCTAATTATCTACACTTTGACCATAGGTTTGTTTAAGTTAACAGAATTTAAATGGACAAATTATGGTAAAATAATCTGCTCGTAAGTGGAACCGTCACCCATTAACTAATTATGGCGTGTAGCAAATCGCTTCCAACGTTGCTTTGACTAGTGACAGTCATACGTTTCATCTCCGTCTTGAGAAGCAGATGATGTGTGGCTGCGAAATTATTACAGGGAGTAGCGAAATTATGCACATAAGTGTATCAGGGATATAATTATGACTTATATGAATAAATGAATACGAATTTGATTATTAGTGCGCCAGCCTCAAATACGATAATACGATTTCTATAAAATTCTAAAACACGATTGTACAAGTACTGTTATGATTATTTAATTTACCCTTTTTAATTATAACCAAAATAAAAACAAAACCTGCTGAAGGATAAAAAACAAATTAAACGGTGCAATTATGTTAATTCATTATATTTTAAGCAGATTTGATTTAGAACACATTTTGCACATTCAAAGGACGTTTCAAAGCACAGGAAGAACGGCGAAAATCAAACGCTTAGTTAGCCGCATCGTTTCAAATCGGCTATAAAATTGAATAAAATGTATTTCATATAAGACGCTTCGTGCAATAAACTTATCAATATCCACTGTGGAGATATGAACGGCCATTGTCGATAGCGCTGTACCGTAAGGCAATAAAGTGTTTTAATGTCGCCGCAAATATCGTCGTGCTTCGTGTTTCGTGGAAGCACGCGGCGTATTGTTCAAGAATGCGTGTCGCATAGAAATGACTAACGACTGATTTTATTGCGGCGATGTGCAGAGAGACATCTAGCAGAACTGATCCTTAGGTCCTCGGCATTGGACGGTCAACGGAGTAAAAATAAATAAATAGTAAGGGTCATTTCATGTATTTAATGTTACATGTTATTCAATTCATTTACATATAAAAACCCTTATAAATCGTCCTTATTTAATGAGAATTTCATAAAATAAATTTTGTGCTTATTACGTAATTAATCTTAACCTAAACCGATAAAGATTATGCGTGGTTTATTTGAAACTTTTATGTCACTATGTTGGATACTTTTTATTTCAGAAAATTAATAATTAATCCCGAGGCATACGAAATATATGTTTTATTGTAATGGTACTAAACAAAGTTTTGAGTGCTATTCATCCGATATTGCTATAAATTTAAGCAGTTATTAATTCATAGAATGGAACCAGTGAAATAGGACAAACAAAAATTTAAAATACCTGATAATATTAAATACCACAAGTGGTCATTGTTTTGGGTCCAGGTGTCATTAGTACACATTAATCTTATGAGATGTGATGCTAAACGAGGGCATATAACTAATTTATATTAAGCTCAATTTTTTATAAATAGATGTCAAAGATAATGTAACTGTTTATAATATGTTAAATATAGTTAGAAAAGATAAAATTGATATCCGAATAAACTAAATGAGGGAAGTTTTGTGATAAACGTTAATTAATTTAAAATATTATTATTTAATTTAAAATTAATTTAAATATTAAATAAATGAGTGCGATTTGTGAAAATAATCAAAATATATTTTTGTCATTGTGAACACGAACGTATTTACGGACAAAGTAGAGAAATTGGTAATGTAATATACTGTCCTGAAATGTATTATAGCGTAATAATTTTATTCGCACTGTCTTCTCTAAGATAAGGGTACGATATAGAAACATAGTCAGCAACCATTGCCAAGAAGTTACTCAACGAGAATTAAACTCATGTTACTGTTGGGTATATTCGTCATAATTCCGTAATGTTTTGTCAAGTTATATTTTTCGCTATGAACAAGCGAATTGTAAGTGACGATATCAGTGGCAGGCTTCGCAATTGCGAAGGACAAATATCAGAGGTCTAAAAGTATATTTTAGTAACGTAATTAATAAGGAGGCTGAAAAGCGTATATGTTAAACCTGCGTCACGGATATGTGACAACATCAATTTAGAATACAAGACGCGATCGCCAGCTACCTACGGGCTATTAAACGTTACGAATATACATCGCGACCTGTAGATTAATTTGTTCCGTTATAGAAAATATGAAACAATAATATAATAAAGAAACACTCATAAAATCCATGATGTTTGCGTTGCCATAATAAAAATTCTACTTATGTACTTAGTTCAAACAAAACAATTTGAAACTAAACTGCCTTAATGCATCACAGTCCAACAATAATATCTCGTAACTAATTCGACACACTATGTTTGTTCTCGGGTCATGGGTGTTTGTGATGGCATATTCGTGTATGTCCGTGCCACCCGCCCAGAGAATCCCAGTGCGAAGGTGTGAGTGCGTTATGTGACTTTTATTTATTTATTTACACATGCATATATATCATGCATCTTCCTAAACTTATCGTACATCTTGCCTGTACCGTCAATTCACGTTAATAACATTCTACAAATCACGCTTTGTGTTCTTTCAATATATAATGCAGTTTAAATTGAAATTTTCGCCATAAATATTGTATTGGCAAGCTCCGATTGATTTGTAGGTCCGACGTGGCAGTGGAGAGGCGGTGTGAATAAAACATAGCCATTATTGTTCCGTGTTGCGGTTTAATGCCACCGGTTATACGTCTAGAAAAAATATTTAACTGCATGAATTGTCGATGGACGATGAGGAAGAAGCGTCTACTTGAGAGCGCTCAGTGACGGATTTACTTATTGGCTGTAACCATAGTTGATGGAGTGACTGATGACAAATTAATTCATTGGCGTCGAGGACAGACATGTTGACCAATGATGTTGACCAAGATATTTCAATCATTTCAACATGTGACTTGTATTAACAGTTGATAGTATCAGGCGTTACTTTGCGAAAAGTCATTGTTATTAAATAAGTATTCATTTACTTTGCAACTATCCGCAAGCAAAATACATGATAGTATATACTTCTATACATGCATAGAACCTCCCTCTCTCCCACAAAATAAATAAATATGCACTGAGGCATTGACGACCCCATAGCCCAGTTGGTGACCCTGCTTGCCGAGCGAGGGGTCCCGGGTTCGATTCCCGGCCGGGGCAAACATTTATGTTACAGATAAAAGTTTGTTCTCGGGTCATGGGTGTTTGTGATGTCATATTTGTGTATATCCATGCCACCCGTAACACAGGGAATCATGTAAGATATATTCGTATTATCAGATTTTTCATGACTGCATTCCTCCGTAGTGGCCGTACCTTAGTAATTTTTAGAATTTCCTAAACAAAAACCCCAAGTAAACACACTACACTTGATTCTAGTTATAAAAGTCATAAACTGATTAAATTATAATTAAATGACTGACAAAATTTAGAGAAATTGGAATTGATACATTAACAAGCACACACCTATTCGTCCGAATAAACCAAACTGACAGTCCTTGTGACAAGATGACGTCTAATAAGTAATTATCGCTACTATATATTTCTCACCATTCCTGAAAAAATCATATTTTTTTGTAGACTATCCCATCAAATATTGCATGCATATGCACATGTAAGCATATCGCTTTTTGTATATATAACTGTCAATATATAATTCGTTAGTTCGTCTGTGTCCAGTGCTCGACATTGGTGCTCGAATCTGGATCAGTTTTTGCAACCCATCGCCAGATGTCGTCCATCACGCTTGAAATTTGTGACGTGTTTCTTTGGTCAGTTCTCGAATACAACGGCTCTTTGGGACCATACTTCTAATGTGTTTACGTCATGAGAACATATTATATACACTGAATCTGTGAGACCATTTGCGAAGTATTTGCATAAGTAGTTGCATCCTTAACAATAAGTCGGTGAGTATTGTGAAACTAAGTATTGCTCCTAGCAATAATTGTTCCGTAATATTTTCTCTCTCTTTAGATGGATGTGGGTTTAAGCTTTAAAACATCACTTCCAACTGCCACTTTCCAACTTCAAATTACGAAATTATCACGCACTCCTTAGATTTACAATAAGCACCCCATCTATCTTGGCTAGCCTTTGGTAAGTCGGAAAATTCAATAAATAAGTAGGTTTATGTATGAAGATAGAATTAATATCTCTTGTAAGGTTTTTTTTATGCTCCTTCAGTTCGAGGTCTGCACTGTCGCAAAGTTGCACGCCATAAGGCCATAACTGCACAGGTAATACGAGTTACGGGACCGGCCAGCTGTGGAGTCGCGACGAATGGTCACAGTTATTGCAATCCTCTGCACAATACATTACTGCACATAATGTAATATACACTCACATTGTAAGAGAAATGTTCTGGTTCTCTGATATAAATGACGGCGGTAATGAATACTTATGATGCTGGTAATATCGCAGGGAATCAGTGGACGACTTCAGTTCAAATTCTGAAGGAGTTTTAATGGAAATGAAAGTTTTAGTATTTTGCTAGGAACTTTAATAGCATCGGTCGGCTAATAAAAGCTACGTTATCAAAACCCATATTACAGACTAAGAACTTAATGTTCGAACCCACTTAATAATCTAGTAATGTGTCTATGTGTGTAGGTGTCTATGTAAATGTGTATTCGGAACTAAGTTCATGTTTAGCTATCGTAATTGCCAAGCTAATTATATCTGGTTAAGTACCGTATTTAAATAACAAAATGTTCATTGCAAAATGAAAAAATATTATGAATTTATAACTTGTATAAATATATGGATTTGAAAATTAGAGGTCCAGAGTGTAACCCTGCATAACGTAGATTACTCGTTAGTATTGCGGTTTTACCGGTAACAATATATAATTTACCATATACATCTGGATGACGTAAGTCTATCAAGCTCCAATGTAACCAACTAAAATATACAATAATTTTATCTATTTGCGATTCCTCAATATTCATTTATCATGCAAGCTTACGTACCAATCTCGAAGATTATCCCTGAAGATTTATTTCCGTACAATAACAAGACAAGTCATTCCCTACCTTGCAATTCAGCGATGGCAGGAATAAAATTTAATAGGGAATTTGTGTAGGCCTTCTAGGAATTGATCGCATCGTGATCCCCGGCCGCTGGCGGCTACTGATCGTATATGACGGACTCACGACTTAGTTCAGGAGGGTGGTACAGTGGGTAGACCGCTAACAATGATATCGTGATATGGCTATTTCAGACTAAAATCTTGAAAAATATTATTATCTACGAATTTGGTATAATAGAAGTATGAATGAAAATACCACAGCTTGTGGCAAGCAACATTAATTTAATTTTTTATTATATGACAAGATGTCACAAAGGATATATTATATATGATTTAAAAATATTTAAAGGATGTCGACCCCATAGCCCAGTTGGTAGTGAACCTGCCTGCCGAGCGAGGGGTCCCGGGTTCGATTCCCGGCCAGGGCAGACATTTATGTGACAGATAAATATTTGTTCTCGGGTCATGGGTGTTTGTGATGTCATATATGTGTATGTCCACGCCACCCGCGACACAGGAAATCCTAATGCGGGGGTGTGAGTGTGTTAACGTTTAAAAAAAAAAGGATTGTGAAAAAGAAGAGGGTGCTAGAACATGGACGCCAAATAATACAGATATAATTTTCAATTATTTCACGAGTTTCTTTTCACTGCCTACGACAAATCCAGCTTATTTCGATACAGCTCTGCTGAAAACACTTATTTTATATAATACATTATAAACTAGAAGTTTAATTTTTTTATTGTATGACAAGATGTAAAGTGGTAAAAAATAAACGGAAATTTACGCAGCACCACATTCATTATACCGTAACATTGATGACCAGATAACCATGATTCGTGAGCAGATTTAAAAAAAGTCATTATAAATCACTTCCTCTATTCAAAACCAAGCATTACATTCTCCATGCATCACGTGAATTTATCTTGGTTATACAAAATAGAAAGTGCCTTATATACTTTACTTCTCATATGTTTTTATTGTACATACGTGTAAAGGCACTACCATTAAATATTATATAAGCGAATTTATTTAACTTTAACATTGAGGGTATTATTCCATTTTGAAAAGCTCCTAAGTATTTAGCAATTTTTGCTTTATTTTATATTCATTTATTGTTCAGACTGTTTCTCGAATACTTTTTGTGTAACGATAGCTCGTCATGTCTTTTTAAATTAACCTTTTATGAATATAATATTATATTATAAAGTATTTCAGCTTTTCCTCTCCTGCAGGAAATTAGGAGAAAATATGAAATATTTATTTCATTAAATAAATTATGTCAGTGTGTTAAAAATAGTTTCAGTAGAAACTAAAAAATCATAGATCTAAATAATGATTTATAGAAATTGTTGGTAATTTCAATTATGAAAAGGAACTTTAAGCGACCAGTATAATCAATATGAAATCTTTCCGTTGAAATTGTTTGTGTGACGTAATAATTAATGAATCTGTGGTTTTCTCGATTTTAGTGAGATTTTAGCGAGAAAAAAATAAAGATATAAGAAGGATAAGATACAGTAGAAATATTTTGATGAAAGATTTTATTTACACTACATTTTCGAAAACTCTGAGATTTACGAATCCTGGTGGCTCAGTGTATCCCTAGCTTTTACGAAGACGGCTTGGCTGCGGAGACAGTAATTTAGTGAGTTGATAGTCGCGTTCTGGCCGTTAGCCACAGATAACAAAGGATAAAATTTATAAACAATTCACACCCTTTGTTACCCATATATAATGTTTCTGTTATTTACCATCATTCCCATTTACTCCTACCATTTGTGCTTTCGAAGGATCATTATCCTATAGGGAAGGGTCCCCGACTGGTGACCATGGTTAGCGAAGACTGCCCCGAGACAAAGTGAAGTAATGAGCTTCTCTTCGGAAGTTCAGAAATAACTGAAGCGAGGATAAACAGAGGAGACACAGGTTGAGTCAATGCGTATGCGTAGGTAATCTTTCTTGTAAGATTTCAAAAAATATGAAAGAGAGCTATTAAGTAACAATCAGTGAAATATTTTTCGTTTCAACATAAATTTAACTAAAGTATCATAAACAATCAACTGCTTCCCAAGACCTGTCAAATATATGTACATCAACCAAGTCCAATTATCCATCCTACCACATCCAACTAAAGGTCATTCATCTAACGTAAGGCGATGGCGTTCACCGTATACTATTGTTAATTATTTATTATACCATCTAAATGGTACACTAAATCACATCGGAAGCTCATAAGATTTTTCACACGTTCATAAATCTGTTGCAGTGCTTCCTCGCGTGATGTACTGCTGTTCGGTTACGCAATGAGCGATTAGGTACAGAAAGTGATGTCATATTAGGTAACTCGTGTTAATCGATTACGTGTATATCGATGTGTTACTATTATTTTATTAGATTTTATGGTGTGGATGCTCATGGATTTGTTATTAAGATCGTGTATGTTTTTGATAGATTGATATTAGTTTAATGGACAAGCAAGCGGCCGACATTGTTTATTGTGCGTTCTGACCCACGGGAATGCTTTTGATAAAATGTCACTTGTAACTGCCAGTTAAATATTAAAAGTCAAGCATTATAAATTTTTGCGGCACTTTCCTATTTGAATATCGATTACTTATCGATATAAATTTCTATGTTACATTATAAAAGACACAATTAAGGCAGCGATGAGAAACAATGTTAATATCTAAACAATGATTTTCCTGCGAAATTGGCGGATTGTGAGTGCAATTTTCCGCACTGAGTCCGATAATATCTCCAACCGCGATATCATTGAATTTGAGATGAAAGTATGCCAGGGATCAAGTTGCGAGCTGCCGGCGTTCTAGTAGAACCAAATAATTACTATTGAGAAGAGCGTACATACTTTTATTAGCAGGTAATAAAATATCAAGTTAGTCATGACAACATGTGATTATGCAATTTCAAAATGATTGAGTCGATATGAAGGTTTCTGGTTACGATAGAATCCGACAGGAAACGATGTATTAAGTCATTAACAAATTATATATTTATAAAAAGAAATAATTTAAATGTGTTACAAAAAAACAATCCTTAGAAATATTAATTTATTTCCCATTAAATCGGTCATTGATGCCTCATGACACTCTAGCAAGGAATATGGCATCAACCGTTACTTTAATTTTGGATCCCTCGGTTCAGTTTCAACATAATATTTTTAAACTATGGCACTAAAATGACAAAATTGATAAGCAGAACTGTATACTTCAGCGATACAGGCGGAGCGAGTCCTACCCAAACGAACTATATAAAGGTCTCACCACACGATACAATTATAGTTTCTGTCCAATCGCTCTCCGCTTATATTTTACACCGGATCGTTTCATGCTGATGATATACCAGGGCCGCTTATCGATGACGTACCACAGGTTAGTTCCGATCGATATCTCGATGCATTTATAATATCGATGTTAGTAATCTCACAACCAGCACTCGGCGGTCTGCGTCACTGTACACAGTATACATTCAAAAACCGCCTGCGGTTGTCGAAAACGCGCGATGACTACGCTACGGTGCCAATCGATGAAGTTGGTCAGGAGTTACACGGTCACTTACAGTTGCACTACTGAATATATGTACAGGGTTTAGTCATTAACAGAGTTCAGGTGTTTATTTAGCAAATGAAAAAAATAAAAATAAAATATTTTGACGAAACTTCAATCGCTCTAGCTGCAACGAAAATTAATATTACCCGAATTACCTTTTAGGGTGGTCGTAATTTTNGAGAGAGAGAGAGAGAGAGAGAGAGAGAGATAGAGAGAGAGAGAGGGAGACAGGAAAAAACGGATATATATCATGAAATTTCACAAAAGGAAATGTATGGATACATAGTCACTACAGATTTATATAGTAGTACCTGTAGATAAGTGTATGAAATAAATTAAAAATATTTCAACCATCAAACATTTTAATTACATTAATTTAAATTACAATTATTATTTATTATAATTAAAATGTGTATTTCACAATACAACAATAGTTTTCTATTTTATTTCCGTATTTTTTAACTATACATTAATCTTTTATACACGTACGTACTTAATAAACATGTGTGTGTAATAACTGCTAATTGGACAGATTATTTAAACATCAAATATTTTGCTTGATCTAATCGGCGGTGATTTTAAGTAATTGCTGCAAAATTAAAAGCAAATTAAACTGAGCGTGCACTTACATGACAGTATTTAAGTATTATCTATCTTGTTTAAAGGTCAACTAGTTGAAATATTGTTTATATAACAGAATTCTGTATAGTCCATATTATATGATTACTATCCAGTAACGCCATCGTTTCGCTTCAAAAAGTCCGCATTGTTTAATGGATTGGTTTTTGTAGTTTTCTGAATCAGAAATATTTTAATTTACTACAGCAGCTGCAGCCAAATCAAATTTTTGCTTACTACCCTCATGAAATCAATTGCGTGGGAACAAATTTCTCGGGATGAAAAAAATCGTCGAAAATCTAACTGATCATTAGATATAATGGAGAGTTATTGTTTTAATGACGCGGGTCTCAAAAACCCTGACACTAAAATCAAAAGTTACTTCAATGGTTGCCTTTATGGGATGCGTGACTTTATTCAATTACACATTAAACACATTTTTTTTCCGGAATTTTTGTCAGATGGACTTTATACATTTTACCTGAAACAGGTACATACGGTTTTATTTTTTTTACCGAAATTTCCACCCATGTAGGAAAATGCTTATGGCCAAACTATCTACCTGTTCTTACTTATCTTCGGTGAGCGACACTCCTATACTGGGATAGAACAATCTTGTGACTTGAAATGGTTATCGTTGTAGTAAACAAAAATGTGGTTAATAAAGAAAAAATAGATTATGGATTATGGTCAGCCTTCAGTCATTTTATTATATAACATAATATTACATTACATTATAATATAATATTATATTACATATTATACATTATATATTACATATATTATATATTATAATATAATACATAAAATCACTGAAGGCTGACCATAATCCATAATCTATTTTATTATTATTGTCTATATAGACACGCACATTTTTTACTTCGGAAAATTTACGTCTTTGACAAATCACGATATTTAAATGAATCTACCTTTCTCATCTTTCTGTTCTGTGAGAGATCGAGATAATTGTTATTGCTCCTTGCTCCGTCTTTATAAGACGCGAATACAACAATGTGCGGGTAGTATCGATATAATTTAGAAGGGAGAATTAAATAATTGAAACTATACAATGTGCATAGCAATGATAGCTCAGTGGTTTGAATGTGGTCATTCGCATGGGAGACCCGAGTACAAATCTTACACGTAACTACCTTTAATTTGATAAAAAAAAAATTACCATTTGTTTTGGTGAAGAAAAAAATCCGAAAGTTCTCCATAATATTCTCGATGTGTGAAATTCACCATTTCTCACTCGACCAGCATGGTGGATCAAACCGAGAGAAGACGCGAACACAACAGTGGGACAGGCTTGTGATAATGTTACCATACACGTTATTTTAGACCTACTTTATATTGCAGACTGTCGCTACAGATCCAGATGGGTAGCAGTGCCAACTTAATACCAATTGGGCTAAGTAAAAAGAGGATGGAAGTCTAGCTTTTTCAATGAATTAGCTTGTTCTGTTCCAACTATACGACAATGCCGTCCTTAATGGTACTAATGATTTGAATCATTTCTCACATCCTACTCAGCTATAAACAAACTGTGTTGTGTGTGTATGTGTGTGTGTTGTAAAGTGTGTCAAGTATTTTGATATTATTCATGGTTCAAATAGGGTTTTCAACAACAAGTAACGATAGGTTGATATTTCTACACTTTGCGGTACGATAGAATTTCTGTCCTAAGAGATGTTTTTCAACTATTACATATATTGGCCTGGGGTAAGGCAGATTTTACAGCGTACTATGAACAAAAAAGGCCTTTACTTCATACTTAATTTGAATAATATAATTACAATAATAAATACCTTCGTTTAGAGATAATACAGTTAAAAAAATCCAGTGCAGCAGTTATTTTGACACTGAACGGAATTTTTTTATACCACTGTTGTCTTAATTTCACTCATCATTTACTAGCCCTGAAATACATAACATTTCGTTTAAAGTCGACAACCCTAAGTACGCGCATTTCTATCGATATTCCCTCGTAGTGTGGATTGTCGAGATCCGCAGTGAATAATTTATGAACACTTAATCGTAGTGAACTACGCGGAATATTATGTGCAAAATTAGCATTGCTTAAGTTTTTCACAGCCCTGCGGATTATGTCCATTGTAAGCGATCGCCGGAGATGTAGTTAGTGGATTCGGTCATAAATTGAAATTTTGTGAGTTATAAATTATTATGGATATTTTTTGGAAAATATTTAAAATTCATTCGTAATGTTTTTGAAATCACAAAAGTATATTTACAAACGTTATTGCTAACTGCAAAAAAATATTGAAGGTGTATTTTTGTTTGTATTTTAAACTGTATTCGGCAAACATAGGCACATGATCATTCTATCTACTGTAAAATCAGTAGATAAATTAATAAAACATATCTACTGCTCTTATACTGATCATGGTAACAGGTTACAGGTAACATGAAACAGGTAACATTAAGATACTAAAAAACCAAAATCCCGGAAAAAAAAATATCGATTACAAAATATTTGCCTAGCTAACAACTCAACCCGGGATTCCTCTCTCACGCAGTGAAATCACTTTGACAATAGAATCGTAAAAAATAATCCTTTACACATATTTTAATAAAAAATACACCGCTAATAGATACTAACGAAAAATCTTTCAACAAACGTTGAACAAACACTCATCGAGATTATAATAACATAAAATTCCCCGTCAATGATATGTAAATGTATTCCCAATGCAATATACTTATAATATGCATCCTATGTTATATTGTTTGTGAGAAATTTGTAGGTGGCGCTGCGTGTGAACTAAGGGAGCATTGTTAGTGATTCCCTCGATAGGGACGCGCTTTTGGTAATAAGCATCGATAGTTTGAAACATATTTTTAAGTTATTCGTTTATTTGGGCACAGAATTTTAGAGAAAAGTATTGAGTATTATTTAAAAATTTCCCCACGGTGTTCTGATAAACATTTTAAGATTTAATACGATATGGCTCCAACAATCCATAAGTTAAAAACATATACATTTTCTTTATTATTGCGGGGAACTTATATAAGTAGACGTCATGCATCCATTCTAATTGAAACGAATACTCCTGACAGTTGACGACACTCTTGACAGATAACACTATCAACTTCAGGTCCATTTCGTTTCACATTCTTTTAAAATATCTCGACACAGGACACGAACAATATATTAGCACATGAAATTGGCTGAAAATGTTTTCAGTCAATGTAACAGTATATGGTGAATGGTAAGTGCAATTAATTATATAAAAAATAACTTCTAGCAGTGTATTAATACTTTTTTATAGATAAAAGTAGTCTATTCATTAGCTCGTGTCACTGGACGTAACACCATGCATTGAACTCAATGTAATCATGACCTAAATGTCTTGATAAATTAATATTGTATGTGAGAATGATCTTAATCTGGCGAACCGTTTTAAAGATTTGCGATCAGTAACAGAAAACACATCTCAAATAAAGTAAAGATTAAAATGGTGTAAATAGTGCTGTTATTTGTGTGTATTGTTTTAATATGCATCATTATATACGATCTTTATGTTCGCCAAGTGTAATCGCAGCCGAAAAAAAATCTACTCCTTTTTGACAAGTGTTTTAGAAATATTATGTTTACCCTATATAGCTATATCTTTCTCACGAATGTATCTATGTATCACTAAAATCCGTGCATTAATTTTTGAGATTATCACGTCCCAGACACCACTAATCTTTTATATTATTACTAATTAATTTATAATTCCTCATTGTTAAAGCACCTTTTCTAAAACGGTGGTAGAAGCAAAAAATGACATTCATAAGTGTATTTACTGAATACCTTTACGATTAAATGAATTTGAATATAATTATTATAATACTTCGATATCCTAACACTAAATAATTTAATATTTTTTACCGATACAATCACATCACCAGCTTGGAGATCAAGGACCTTGTCATAATGCACAATTACTCACGTACGCTTTACGATGATCATGTGACGCGTCTGGGGAATTGTTGATTTTTGTACTGACCACAAACAGCCAACCGATCTGTGCGCAGCGTTGCTTGTAATTGCACTGGTATTAATATTGCAGTTAAGATGGGAGTAAAGTAAATACTTTTTTTATGGAACACGTAACAAAATCTGGTTTATTGCTTGATAGGGTTACAGAGGGCACACTTGAATAAAAAATGATAATTTAAACAATGGGCACGTCCGAACCGTATCAAGATGTAATTGGA
This sequence comes from Megathymus violae, assembly GCA_003671415.1. Classification (NCBI taxonomy): domain Eukaryota; kingdom Metazoa; phylum Arthropoda; class Insecta; order Lepidoptera; family Hesperiidae; genus Megathymus; species Megathymus violae. The sequence goes on along the minus strand of PDGT01000009.1, from coordinate 7,803,884 downwards.
AGGGAACGTTAAAGACTAAAAATGTTTGACCGGAGTGACTGGATCAGTTGAACGATACAATTCAGTTATGCTCCATTAAAATACATAATGTTGCCATATTAAGAGCCAACATGATCAGTTTCCCGTGAACAATAGATGCCAATGACAGTAAGCAAAGCTTTGATAAAGAATGAAATATAAAAGGATGTGTGCTGATTGATTAGGACTTAGTGGTCTTTAAGGGGTACGATGTAAGGAGCTCCAAGCATCCTTGAGTCCAAGCAAACCTTCTCTGAATGGGGACAAAAGAAGCAGGGCGTTCGATTCATTGTGTTTGATCGCGGAGCTCTATACTACGCAGTTTCGTCCAGGTTTACTCAGGGTCCGTCACCTATGTACGTGCTGCTGCTAGGTAGGGGTCGTACTGAAATATCAGGCAGGTGTGGCTCCTTCACGCCAACGCTTGAACCTTTCTGTCTTGATTCTAACTATATATTGTGGTCAATACTGTATATATTTTAAGATATGTCTATATATATGTGTTTCTTTCTTTCTACCACCATTCTTTTAGAATCAACCGAGAAATGATTGTTTAAGTGTTTCGGTTACAGTGTACGAGAGCCATTATAAACCGACGTCTAGTTCCATTTTGGCCAGCATCTTGTTATTATGGTTATTCGTCGCTGGCGATGACGGTGACATGATACCACCTTATCATGAGATGGCCCATCTGCCCTCGGCTGTTGGCACAGAAAATGTCCTATTTAAAAATAGATCTATGCATTATGATGTGAATTTTTATTTATTATAATGCCATATTTATTTTATACAATGAATAAACGACAAGTGGGTAATATTTTGAAGTTATTGTGTATAAGGATAATTAATAAATTATAAATTTTAATTAAATTTTGAAACTTATATAATCGCGGACACTATTCATGTTACCTGTAACGGGTACTCGTGGTTTTTGTATTTTGAATTGAACTCAATCATATGATTATTCATCAATCATATCAATCATATGATTATTCATATGGTAACGGCACAGTGACAAGAAACAACTCTTGACAGTTGACATTTGACAGACGATAATGACAGTAAACTTTACGTCCAGTTCGTTTCTGTTCATAGTTATTGACATTACCAAGTGAAAGGAAACCCACTAGTACCTACCACACAAGACTACTCCAGAATATTTTTCAGTATGTTATTTTGATATTCTAAAAGACAATTAAAGCTAGTCTTCAAATATACTTACAGTCCATATATCTATCGTATATAAGATCTATTTATTTCAAACGTAAGTCCAGATATCGCTCACTACTCCAAACACTGATTCAAACAGCATTTCAACAGGGGTAAAGATTAATAAACATTACGTAATAGTTAGTTGCTGTTTATAGATAAAAAATATCATAGTGTAGATCAATTTACATACATATAAATGATAAAGACGGAAATGTCTGGAAATAACAACCAATTCCGCGCAGGTTAAAATTTTCTTAATGTCTTATGTTGATTTGAAAGCTGTGCTTAAGTTTTAGCCGCTGTTTCTTCTCCGTAAGGCGAAACCACTCAACTCTTAAATTATATTTAATTTAGTAATGACGAAGTGAAAATTTCAATATACTTGACGAGCTTAATATTGAAGTTTTAGACTTACGTTAATATGAAGTAATTACTACTTAATTCTTCTATGTAAGAGCTACAATATTTAAAAGGAAGAATCATAAGAAGAAAAGTTAGTTAATGTTGCAGACCCTTCTCTTTTTTTAAGCGGTAATGGTAAAAATTTAATTGTTACCAAATTTTTAAAATTGGACGTCAAATATTGCTCAAGTAAGTGGACATATTGTTAGTTCCATCTTGCTGCCTAATTACTTTTGTCTATACAACAGTATTAATAAACTGCGATAACTGATTGATCAATTGCAAATTACGAAGCAAAAAAAATTTGTTTTTATTAATAAAGTGAATAATTGTTACTTTATTTATAACACTCTTAGGTAAACATAAACTAGAAATCCACTAAATAAAAGTTAAGAAACGATTTATCAATGAAAAAATACGATTTATCAATGAAAAAACTTTTTATATCATAAAAAGCTTTGAGTAACGCAGATTGAAAAACCGGTCGCCGGTCGCGTCATTGTACGGTAAGTGTCAATATACTACTGCAGTGGTTTTTCCTCTGAAGCTTATTGGGTGTTAGTGTCGCCCTAACGCTATAGCTTTATCTTCAATATCATCAATCTCGTTTCAAACTATTAGCGGCCCTCTACAAGGGGACGGGTCTCATCTCATAATTGAGGAGACCCAGAAGTAACCCCACTTCCTTTTTTCACTGCGGATTGATAGAGTATTTGTAGTCACCGCGAGTGAGTTTAACCACTGTTACTAATGATAATGGAGATTTATAGTTTTAGCTGTCATTAAAGTTCATACATATTCACTGGCAGTCACCCGTTCTATTCCTGATCGCGATGCATAAAACGCTGGCAATTATTGACGTAAAAATTGAAAGAAATTTTTCATCAGAATTGAATTTGTCTATTCATCAGATAGTTGCGAGTTCTATGACCAAATGTACTACTGTTCACTGTGTTAATAGATTCATATTAAAAATAAAAGTACATGTATACTTCTGCCGTCGCTTCTTCTAAACTATTTTTCAATGTTAATGTTCGAGTACCATTCATCCTGATGTATGGTCAGAGACGACGTAGTCTTGTATGCGTATTAAGTTAGTTAAAGCTAAATTTTGATTTCAGGGTAGACTTTGGGAGTGGAATAAAACCCCCAACATAACAAATTAATAGGTTATGAGGGACAAACATACCATTTTTTATTTCTTTTGAAATATATATTTATTATATATTTTTTATTACTATTGTATTTATTGATTTATCTATGTATTTTTACCTAGTTTTCAAACCATTTAAGAAAAAAACGAATTATAAGTCGTCATATATACATAGTTCACAGAAAAATTTTGTTATTATTTATTTACAGGATACAAAGTACTTACACTACGATACAATAGTGATAGGCTGATAGTATAAATGTCGGTGTACGTCTGATTTTCGATACTGTCCTCAATTTCTCAAATGATACCGATGTATATTAGAAAATAGTTATCACTCACTTCATTGAACAGAGATATCGTGAGGAAACTTTCAAACCTAAGACCTCGGCACAATGTCCTTAAGACAAGAAAACCTAACCTCGGCACAATGTCCTTAAAAGTGTTTGATTATTGTCACTC
>PDGT01000009.1:7748494-7792314 GCA_003671415.1 Megathymus violae | reverse complement strand
CTCTATCTATCTAAAGGTCTACGTTGGTTTATTGTAAGATAAATTGATTCTGTGATGGTGGTATACATAGTTGATGTAACCGTGAGGGTGATAGATAAACCGTTTAATGACAGTAACCGCTCTGAACGGTGCTGCCGCTGGCCGCGATTGCGCTATTTTGTTGTAGGGAAATTGTGTTTACTCCGGTTTTCAATATTGTGAAATGGAAGAGTATTTGTAAAGCAAGATAAAGAAAACATTGCGCGAGCGTGTGTCAAGTGGTCGGTCATGGTCGTTAGGCGGTTGGGTGATCGCTAGTTCGGAACTAAATGAATGCTACTGTGCATTAGAGAGCACGTTCTGATTAGTCACTGTTAGTCACTTTTAGTCACTATTAGTCACTGTTAGTCAGTGTACAGCAGTTGTTAATCCATGTCGCAGGTACTCGGGCGGCATGAGAAGCTTCGAAAGTTGGAAATTCCTTCAACAAGTGGTATGAAATTTAGCTTCCTAATCAGGTGGTCGAATTTGTTATATATCGTTACATTTCAAAGTTATGCGCGTATTATTATCACTGGATTTGATAATGGAAGATATCTAAAATGTGGTATCTACCTATGTAAAAATGTAAAAAAAGCTATTTTTATACTACTTTCCCTAAATTTAATCAACCTTTATTCAAACGATGTATTTAATTATTAGTTTCGAGAGAGTAACCTATACTAATAAATAAAATTGGAGTGTCTGTTTGTAATATTAAAATAACCGCTTTTTACTACATGCATATGAATCTATCTAGGGGACATATACCAAAATAAAAAAAAATTACAAATTTTGTCTGCCTGTCTATCTGTCTGTCTGTTTGTTCCGGCTAATCTCTGAAACGGCTGGACCTATTTTAACGGGACTTTCACTGGCAGGTAGCTGATGTAATAAGGAGTAACTTAGGCTACTTTTATTTCTACTAAATAACTTTTTTATTAAATTCCACGCGGACGAAGTTGCGGGAACAGCATATTAAATATAACATACTACAAGTTATGTTATATTAAATATAATATATGTATATTGCAAAAAAACTTTATTTTAATTAAATGAACATTGCTAGGAAAACTACATTTATATTCCTTAAATATATAGAGTCCTGTATTTAAAATTAAAAGACTTAACTTTAAAAGACTTTTTTTTAACATCACTGTTAATATTATTATAATTCCTTGTATGCTTGTGAAATTTATATTTCACTGTGTTTTTGCAAATTTATTATGATTAATTATGTTTATGTTTATGTATATTTTCAGGAAATTAACACCATTTACTGATATCATTACTTAGGGACGTATATTAATTAATTTTATTATTATTGCTCATTAAATATAACACAAAAACAAATTCGAGTAGCATTCCGTCAAATTTAGCTATAGTTGCAAAAATACTAAAGAAAATGAGTATTTATAATGAACTCTATATATAAGTACAGGCTGGATATACTTTTTTTTAATAAAATGATTTCGTCGTATGTATCCACGGTATGTAGTCAATACTAAAATTTAGAAAGTGTACCTATTGGGAAATAAATTTGACTTCATACCATACATGAGATCTCTCGCGCCAGCTTAGGGTTGGCGCTATCTAGTTTATTTGTGGTTGACAAAAAATATTTTTCAAATTAATAAATCAACATATTTTGGAAATTCACATACACACCAATAACAATTTATTTATAACATTGTTAAAGTTATTTATTATTAACCAAACGAGAATTCACATTTTTTAAAATAAGTTAATTTCATTTATTAATTTTTTTACTTATGCATGTAACCTATATCGAGCACTAACAAGTTATTGTTATTTTTTGGTCACAACTTGTTACAAGCCGTCGCTGGGCAAACTGTTTCGGTTATCTACCCACCCTTCAGTTAGAATCATGTGTGAAAATTATTCCACACATTTTGATTAGAGTTTAGAGTATAACGCGGCTCCCTCAGATGCTTCTTGATAGACAATTAAAAAAAAAAAACAAAAAACCAAAGACACAAAAGTAAGTATTGAGACCAGGTCCCAAAAACTCGGGTCCCTCTAAAATATAAATAACTGTAAATAAAAATAAATAACTGGGCTAGTGCTGCTGTGCAACTGATTATTTTTTTTATTATTATTAGGTCGTTTCCCAAAGTTGCCAACCCTAGTCGTCATTGACTGTGCTCGATCTCGTCGCCATGATTGGGAAGATGACAGTGCGTTTTGAAGTCATTCATTCGAACCAATATGAGCACAGCAATGGCGGTGTTGGAATAGCTCATATTGCATCGTTAAATTTCAATTTATTTGAGTTAACATAATGTTAATGCAGTTGTGTTAACTCAGATACACATAATATGTTAACATAGCTTAAAATCCAATACATATTTTCTAATACAAAAAATCAGTGTTCAATCATATAATTGTACGAAATGTGATAATTCCTACAAAGACAATATTCTGGAAAGATCTATTATTTCCCTCTGACTTTTAGGAAACGTGATTGTTACGTTCACAAATACTCGTTACTAATTTCTATTGTTAGTCAGGTTTAGTAACTAGGTTTTAGTAAGCGGTACAAAGTTAATTTCACTCAGGGAAATGGTTTAAATGACGAACTAATTTGACTGCTCGATTGAGGAAATGAGTGTGCAATTTCGTAGCGACTGAGAAATTTTGGCGAAGACAATGTCGCGGATTTGTATCAGACTCCCACTCCACCTTGGTTTCTTACCTTCTCTTCAATTGTAAATAAAGCAAAGGTTACGATTTAACCAAATTCTAGTCTAGCTCACGGGCTTCGTACTGTAATTAAAGTCAGTGTGGGCGTGCGTGTCGATAAGGTTTTAACAGTAAAGAGGACTCCAAATATGATGAAAATATTTAACAATGAGAATACACAAAGGCGTAAGAAAGATGAATGAATGACAGTCGTATTATTGATAAAATGTCATGTGTGATGTCATATCTGTGTATGCTTATGCCACCCGTAACACAGGCAACCCTAGTGTGGGGGTGTGAGTGTGTAAACGTTTATTATTAATATAAAGTGCTATGGTAACCAAAGTTAGGGTTGCTTATTTACATTCATGTACAAATGTAGGGTCGCTACACCAGGTTTATTTTTCGTTACCTGTAATTGATGGCTTTATATTCTCGTAGAGACTTACCCGGACAAGTTGGATGAGGACCTATGTATGTACTTTTTTCTATTTTAGATAGTTTTGGATAAAACGGCTGAGGCAGAATGCTTTATTTGCGAGCATCCTTTTTACTGATTATAAGTCAATTCTTGACTTCAATCCCACCTGATGGAAAGTGGCCAAGTAACCTTAGTAGATGGTAAGGCATACTTACTTGAATATCTTTTAAGCTATGGATTTTAAAATAGTATAAAGATATGTTTGTATTTCTCATAATGAGCATATAAGAAAAGGCATGTTGAACAATTCTAATTTCATCTAGATATCCATGTACAATGGGTGAATTTTAAGTGTATGGCAACGTTTGAAAGTTGAACGCCATAAACGCGCATATAAGTATATGACGATACTATCTATTACAGATAATTCTATTTTTAAGACTTCATTAGTTTCATACAACATTTCATTAACAGTGAGAGTTACACCTACCAAAAGCACAATACCTCTAATTAACTTAATAATCTTCACTCAGTGCTGCCCCCTATATCAGTCGAAAGAAATAAGGATACAAGTCGATACATTAACTAAATTAATTTTTATTTCAAAATAAATATGATTATAAATTATTTAATCATTCTAAAAATACTGATAAGACTGTTAAGATTGACACAGACAAGCTCAGTTAATTAGTATTTAGATTAGAGAGTAAAAGTAACAGGTACAAACTTCTGTAGAATTTGGAATGTTTTTATTTAAACGAATATTGATAATTCATTATGACTTTTACTTTCTTCAGTGTTAGAATTATTAAAATAACTTACTTAGTAATTAAATGTAATGTAACTACTGAATAAAACACCAATAAAATATAAATAATATTTCATTAGAAGTATTACAGAAAATAAATATATATTCCGCATTCTATATACTTGACTTCCTCTATCGTCGAAGAGTTGAAGTAGTTTGATATTTTAAACAACAAACGCTTGCTTTTTTATTTTAATTTAATTTTTGTAAAATCTAGTGTTTTTAAGTATGTATGTTTTCATTGATAAGCAAGAATAAATATGCTTAACTTTCTAAAGCGTCCGTTTTCCGATGTCTAATTACAAAAAATCGATTATCAATAATTTCTATTTACAATAGTTATCCAGGTATACTTATAATGATTCATAATGATAATAAATAATGATTCATAATTCATATTCATGGGGCCAATCTGTAAATCGAATATTGTTTGGAAATTTCAACGTAAATTGACTTTGGTATTTATTTATTCAAATTGGAAATGATTTAATCATTTAGATATTTTGTAAATACACTTATGCACTTAATTTTTTGCTTTATACATTTTCGAATTGTTGCGAGTCGAGGTCGAGGAGAAAATGCAGCGAAAAAAACTCCTCAGCGCATCTTTTAAGGCAACATATGGCAATTATAGAAACCTGATCATGTTTTTTTAGGAATTTTTGTCTGCCTGTCCGTACACATATAATACTAAAACCATTGAACATTTTACGATTATTGTTGATATATGTATTTGGAAATTATATTGTCTAAGACATTTTTCATCCTGGAAAACACATCGGTTCCCGCAGAATTTTCCAAAGCGAACCAAGGGCGGGTAACAAGCGCGTAATATAACGATAAACGATTTCAACTTTCGAATCCTATCCGGTTCTTGCCTAATAATTGAAAAATATCTGCAATCTTACTTTTATTGATTTATTACCATTAAAAAGAATGTTCCAATGCCTCTGAAATCAGACGTAAATAATTTATTATCTGATCTGATATATTATAGTTGTAGATCGGGATAAAGTGATCTGAACAGTAATACAATGACATTAATTGAATTCAAACGGTATATTGTAATCCATAGATGCTCAACTTTCTATCGATAATTGTATCGAGCGTCACGGTGGCGAACATACCCGCGATTTTTCACTCAACACCAATCTAACTTTATGATAACGTAGCAACAACTCCTATTAGTTAGCGGTACGACTTAAAATTGATTAAGAGTTAATTTACGGCGAAAGTGTACACTTCTGGTGTTTAAACTGGATGAGTGAACACCGCCTTGCTGTGATGTTTTTCATACTTAATTTGAGCGATTTATTTATTGGCAGTAATAAAAGTATGATGGTTAGTTGGTTGGTTAACGGCCCAGCTGGTTTAAGTAGCCAATATAGAACCTAAATGTCCTTGGTTAATTTATATTCTTTTTGACGTTTTTAACTTACTATCTTTATCTCGATCCCTCTCTGTCTCTGATATTCTAAATATTCATTTGACACCTAAAATTTGATGATACAGTTGAGAAATTCCTTATTTTAATTTTTATTAATTTGAAAAAATTATAGCGAATGTAATTATGAACTGTTAAAATATCTTGTGTTAGTTAGTGTAAATGGACTACCGTGGGTATACTAAGTGAATTAACGATAAATTAATAAAATAAATTACTGGTACTTAAAGTTTTTTATATGTAGTGACGAGTTTGCAGGCGTTTTGGCGTATAGACTGGTGTTCTCCCTGGATAAGTAAGAATATTTATTAGAAAATATTATAATTATAACATAGATAAAGTCAATACAAGAACCAGATCAATTTTCATTTACTGTTTGAAACAACGAGGTTTAACATACTTAAATCATCGGAGCAAATCGGCCAGGTGAATTAAAACCTTGAAGTATTAATTCACCGGGGTGATTATCTTTCATTATCATTATTAATATTATTTAATGATAACAATAACAATCCCATTGAGATTAGTATTAAAATCATTTAATATTTTAGGTACTTTGTAAATACATTTATGCACATCACATTTTTCGCTTTTAATAGTGTTTCAAAAAATACTTTAATATTGAGAAGAAGAAGCCGCGAAAGAAACTCCTCGGCACGCCTTTTAAACCGACATATGATAGTTACAAAGTATTTCTTAACCTGCCCGGAATCGGTTATGGCACTGTAATTTTCAGGCGTGTTTATCTATACCATAATATTCTTTACCTACCAGCTGTGCTTTAACTCGTCGTTTAAATTGATTAGTTATGATTGGAAGACTTATCATTTGAAGTTCCAAACGACGAGAATAAGGTATTCACCACTGTCCATCACTAACTTAGCACGAAATGAGAAAATAGGACCTACGTATCATACCTATTCTGGGTGATCCCCAGCGTTCAGCAGATATGAATTATAATGCATTAAATTTCGAAGCTCCGATCAGGTATTACTGCAATATTAATAAATATTGATCGTAATTCAGAAGCTAATTAACTCATGAATATCCTTAAACAGGCACATAAATTAAGCAAAAGTTAACCCCGCAACAAGTTAAGACAAGTACATGGAAACATTTGATAAATTGCGTGGTCTTTCAAGTAGCCCGCCGCATGGTCATGTATAAGGTTGGTTTGACCACGAGTTGAGTCATGTAGGGATAAATTACTATTTTCTTGACCATTTTACTTGTTCATTTTTAATTCACTAAAGTGTAAGTTACAAAAATTATGTAGCATCTAATTTGACTATCATGCGATATTTATTGTAACCCGGTGCCGCCGTACTGCGACTCTATGTTTGAGAAACATTGACCTTGAGTATTAATCCTTGTTAATACTACTTCCCTTGAAATAGGATAAAAATAAAATAATAAAAAAAATATAAGGGGTGGAAACCGTTCGTTATTCTCACCATGTCCTCTACATTAGACATTTATATATATTTGAAGATTACCTGTTAATTTGTTGTCGTTTCGGACTATCCGCAACAACTGTCAAAATATTGTCCCCGAATTTCATTATACGAATCTGATCCTTAAACACCTGGCAACATTGGCAACTGTATAGGATGCGGTGGGTGACATTGGGACATTATTTACAACTCCATCGTGCAGGGAAATATAAGCACGTACGGAACAATGGGCGATTGGAGGAAACGTCGTTTCGCGGTAAGGGACAATGGTGACACGCTGTTAACCGCTGACACGACATGGCCACAGTGCAACGACTTGCAGTAGTCTAGCGGCGGTCGAGTGAAGCCGGCACCCTGTCGTTTAGACATGGCGTCATGTTGGTAGAGCTGATTGTGGAATAATTTGCGCAGCCCTCCTTACAAGCCACATAAAAGTGGAAGCGAGTACGTGTCGTATGTAAAACGTGTTGTCTAGATAAGCTTGTCGATTCGAAATTCATACACGCTAAAGCCTCAGAACATTTTTTTTCATAGGGCATTCGATAACATCTTTGATTTTACATTTCTTGGTTGGTTCCAGCAAAAAAAGGTCAAAGAAAGCAGTTTCTTTAGGGCTCATGGTCAAAGCAAAATCCGTTTGCATTATCCAGATTGATGATCGTAAAATCACCAAACAAAGTCCAAATCAGGAAGCGAATCTGAAAGTCCAATTAAATAGCCACAAGTCGTTGTTATAACACTGATTCAAAATCACAGAGAAATACAAGAGAAATGCGCACATGCGATACCAAACAAGTCACGTAATGCACTAAATAAATATTAGTATTTGTTAAGTACCCTGACGCTAAATAGATAAGAAACAATTATTATTATTATTATTATACTCTTGTCTTGCTCGCTCACACTACTAAATCAACTTACCCGTGTTGCGTAATAAACAAAGGATGCGTCACTTGGGTTACACGCAGGTAACAAAACTATTGTTATTATTAATCGTCTTTAGATGCAATTATGTATTATACCAGTTTGTAAATTTTATTAACCGCACATATTTTTGAAATGGTTAGCCACTCGGGTTTTCATACATTTTTTTTTTTCACCAAAGGCCCTCAAACATTGTTTAAATAATGATTTTATCAAATTTCGTGTTAAAATTCGCAATTGATATGTTTTAAGAAAATAATTAAAATAGGTACTCATACAATTGACTGTGTTTCTAATAAGGATGTCTGTGAGGAATGAGATAACACCAAAAACGCAACAAATTTCATTAATTTGCGGTCGTGGTGTGGTGTACGTGAAAGTACAGTAAGGTCAATAAAAACGTGTTTTTTTTTAAGAAACTTCATAATTTCGGTGCCGATTGGAATTTTTTTTTGAGTACTTTTTTTGGAGCGGCCGACAGCTGTACTATTTGACCATCCAGGATTTTCCATTCATTCTGGGACATCCTGTATAAGAAACGCGCGTACTGAAATGAATCGAACGTCTTAACAAATATTTACATTTTAACGCATGTAGAATTATACATTTTAAAAGATTATGTCTGTATTGTGCACATCACAGAGTAATAAAGCATAAGAAACACTATTCATGCACAAGCACTGTACAATGGGTGGCTTCATAACTGCAAACAGTTTCTTTCAGACAAACCAAAGCCGAAGCGGGAGCTAAGATTTATTTATTATTTAACTATATATATTAATAATTACAATACACCAACTTCAACGTTATTCCTAGAATTCTATCAAAGATCTGGTCACACGTCTACATCCCTACAAATCTTTGTTGGTCGACTGAATGAAAGAGTATTCATTAGACTATGACCCGGTGCTGTTTCTGTTGCCACCGAACACGGATTGGTTTAACTTTAAAGCCGCGATATTGGAATTGCAATATCCTCGTAAAGTTTATTGCATAATTTAAATCCAAAGAAAGATTTGAAAGTAGTTTTTGTTTGTTTTATGATGGAATCCCTAAATGTGCTTATATGTAGTTGGTAAGCTGCGACTATATGATCATAGATTTGATTAAAATTCAGTTGATGGAAATGGAAATGTTGTGTATCGAATAAAGACCCCGAATATATATTTATGATAATAATAAATGATTGTTCGTGGGTTTTGATTGGAGTCACGTCTGTGACGCAGGGAATCGTAGTGTGGGAGAGTAGAGTGTAGAGTGTGCGCATATATACATATATATATATATATATATGCTTTTATAAATTAGTGGGTTCAACATTTTTGACTTCATCCCCACTAACCATTACATGATATCGTTGTTTAAACTTATTCTATGTATATAAAAAAACCAAACACACAACACCAAAAAGACAAAACTGGTCAACACATTGCTAAACAAATAGTATTGAAAATATGAAAATAAAACTGTGTTAAATTAAAAAATAAAATACAATTTAGAGATGTAAGCACCAAGTACATACTATCTTTAAGAGTAAGCCAACATCACCTTCTCTTGGTTCTCTCCATTAAAAACCGACGAGGCTATGGCGCAGGGTCCATTTTTTGGAGTTTCCGGACTTCAACCTAGTGTAACCCTGAAACCGCTTGTGCATGGTAATTTTTTTATTACATGCTTTGTTAGCAACTACCCTCCTTTTAAAATCAACCGTAAGCGTTGTGAACGCACCTAGGATGGATTGCAGAGAACAAATTGAAAAACCAGGTAAGTGGCAACAAGTCGATGATTGCTTTGGTACTGCGGACGTCCATGAGCGTCGGTGACTACTATTGACGTCGCTTTCTTGTCGTTACATCGACGTACACTTTATGTGTGGTATACCATAATTGTTATTAAACTTCGTAACACGTGATTGTTCAGTGAAAGTTAAGTTACTTTGTGAACCGCAGTCAGGCGCTTTTCCAAGTTTATTGAAAAAATATAACTGTCCGAGACAATGTGCTGCAATTCCGTGTAACGCGATTTTCATACACTCGACGTTAATTACTTATAATGAATCCGCAGTTTACAAGATCAACGACCCGCGGAGCTCGCGCAGAACTGGTTCGCCGAAAAGTACCGTACAGTTGTCGGCGCAATTAAAATCGGACCACTTTAGGGCTACGTTAACCTATATTTTATTCATTTTTAGCGGTGGCCCGGTACCAGAGACGACATCCGGAGCACTGGGTTTTAATTAATGTTTCCTGTGAAGATTGCGGAGTGGCGGGGCCACGGCGATCGTCATTTTTTCGTTTTTGTGACTAAAGGTAGTAAGGGACAATAGTGCTACAGATAAACTAAAGACACGTCAATCGCAGTCGTCAATGAAACGTGAATGAAAAATTAATTATTGATATTATGATCTTATTTTCTAGATAAGCGAAACGCTTCTCAATCTCAGCATTTTAGATTCATTCAGTTCAGTTCAGTTGATAATGTAACTCTGCGTGTCAGAATTCAGAAAGTATTTATTGAACGGCACGCTGTTTTGATAGTTTAAACGTAATTTATAATTATGTATAATATAATTGTATAATTGTTAATTGTATAAGTTAGATTTGCCCTTTACGCAGTACTACGAGCATGTGTTAATTTTTCAAATCGTACCTTCCGCCCTGTTGTCAACGTCAACCAAATTTTTATTTTTTTATTATAATAGATTTGAATAGTTTTTGTAGCCTACGCCCGTAATATGGTCGCCAAAACAATTTATATTTATGTATTATTGAATACCATATAATTTTTTTTTCTATTAGGTGTTAACCCTGCCGACATGATGTAATGTAAATGCAGTAGCGGCTTTTTTCTGAAAACTACGACGGACCATTGTAAGTCCTTGCACTGTGTCAGTAATTTGACGTTCTGATGCCTAGTAGTTAGCAACTGTACCTGCCGAACGGAGAGTCCCGAGTACAATTCCTGTCAATGCAGACGTATCTATGACAGGCAGAGTTATGTATTCGGATGTTCGTTTATTGATGTGCCAATTGTTTGCACGCAGCCGCAAGACAGTTATTTGGAGTGCAAAGGTATTTATGTGTACTAATTTTTTAATATTATTTTATTGATACATACCTTAGATTGTGCAACCTTATTAAAATTCTCACTTCAGAAATACATATTTGACGATTATATGATTTTAGTTGTACTCCAACATAAGCATTTCAATAATGATTGAGGTGCTACCCGTATTTGGAGATTGGTGTTAAATCTGATACGTATCGCAGGTTCGATCTTGACCGTTTTGCCAATAGTCCGTAACGAAACTGTATAGTTTTAACTCAATCCGTACGAGTCCAGTATATTTATATGACTAATGGATGCCCTAAAATGAGGTAATTGGATATATGTTTGTTTAGTCCATAGACGAGGGGATGGCAAACAATTTGGAATAAGCACTTATTACTTGGAAACTGGAAGTGTCATCACCCAAAAAAATGTTTTAGGATCTGTAAATCGAAAACACGAAACTGTTGTACCTTTACATATATTTTTCTCAATTTCTCTGGACAAAAAAGTAACAATTAGAATCCATATAGTCACAGGATTTTATTACAAATGTGATTCGCATTTAGCTTTTTTTTCTTATAGTTTTTGCTGTTAAATCACTCCATATAAGTTTTATAGTTTATTATCATTATCTTATTGTCACAGTATCATTTCTAACGAAATATATACATATCGAGGACATAGTAGCCCAGTTGGTAGTGACCAGTGTCACGCGAGTCTCAAGTTCGATTACAGGACAGGACTCATTTACGTGGTACGAAAATGTTTGCCTTAGAATTTTAGGTCTCATTTGTGTGTCCATGTATGTGATACCAGGAATCCTAGTGTAGGTTTATAAGTGTGTGAGCATTTATATAATTCACCAGTATAGAATTTAAAGCATGTTACTCCCAATTGTAGTTTATACGAAAGCAGTAAAGCACTTTCTTTAAAAAAACTGTTTAACCTTAAAACTTTTCTACAAAAACAAAATACTCGCCAAAACAGAAAACAAAACAAAAACGAGATAAAAACAGTCCCCATCACATTAAAACTAGCTTAAGTAAAGTCAATTGATAAGTAACATCGAGCCCAAAACGCATATGTATCGCTCGCGATGACCTCAACAGAGCTGAACCAGCTCAAACAACAATAGCTCTTTGTCAAACTTTCCCACAGACATTTCCTTGTTTGATGTACAGTGAACTCGATAAATGTTTTGAAAACATTTAGAATTCACACCAGTTTCGTGTCAAATTTTAGAGTACGACAATAATACCACTTAATGGTAAGCGAAAATGTAATCTTGAATTATCAGCGCACTAACTTAGTAAATACGGTTCTTTCATCCGTTGAAGACACCCAGAAAAGACAGCTCATGATGTATGAGCTATTTCAATACTTTGCAGTACATATAATGAAGGATGGTGCAAAGCACGTCTTCCGTGCTGAGGAGATATTCAGGTTACGGCGGATGAAGAAGACATTGTAGACTTACTCAATGATAGGAATGAATTGAGGAATAGGTTAGAACAAATGAATTCAATAAAAACATGCCACTTTGATCCAAAATCACAGGATAAAAGGAAGAAAATACTGATGATAGAAAATAATAGAAAAACAGCAGTGCACCTGTTTAGCTATCCATAACGTTTTTTAGTCACGATGCGGCCTTATCTATGTTAACATTTTCTCAATTTTTAACACAAAACAACCATAACTAAAGCCAAACTTTAATGTCGTCTTTCATTCACTCATTGTAAAACCAGGGACGCTACTAGAAATCTAGAAGAAAATAACTAATGACGTAACATAACTAATGACTTACTTATGTCATATCCCACTTGTGGTTACATCAAGAATTGAAACGAAAAACGGGTAAGCTATAATGAACTTCCGTTGCCAACTAAGGTGAAGCGTCATGTAAATCAAAGAGAAATTTCTCTTCAACTATGTAGGAAAGACATATTGAGTGTACGCAAAAACTAATGACTTTATAATGCATTTATGTTAATTTATGTAACAAATATGTTAGCTTTCAGTTTCGTATTCACTTAATTTATAAGAAAACATTATTATAATTACTTGCCTCGTGAATTCGATTGCGTCTGTTGATTTATATATCAAATTTAAAAGCAAATTATATAAGAACAATTAAGAATCAGCAGAAGATGTGGTAGATTCACTGGAATCAGGAAAATAAGATAAATTGAATATGGATACACTTCTCTACACAATAATACACATGGCATATACGAAATATTTATAACTGAACAAAAAATACGTTACGGAAATTGTTCTGCGTAATTTAATTTCATCAAAACCACTAAGTAGTATGAATCGTAAAGCGAGATGGTTCAAAATACAGGATTATCACATACAGTGGAAATAATACGGGATTTCTCAATAATGTATAAGTTATTGATGTTATAGTACAAACATGTGTACATAAATGTATAGATGAACCTAAACTTAATTTGGAAAGTCGACTAATTCTAAATTGGTTGAAAATGTAATCAATTATATGTTACATCTATTTCCCTACAGTGGCTATGGATAATTTCAACCTTGTCATCATTATTAATGACTTTGTTTAAATCAATGTTTCTTTTTTCATCGTGATTATTGTTAGACATTTACTTATGTTTCATATTGTTTCCTCCACTTAATTTTACCCTTCCACACTTTCTTTTTTTCGTTGTGTCCTCTACCCAAGAGATCGCTATTTAGCGATAAGACTGCCTGTTGTATTTGGTGTACGTGTCAAATTGAAGGTCAGTTTTTATTTCTGGTCATTGTTATGGTGTGTAATACAGAGTGTTCTATTCTATGGAATAGAATTATATATAATAGAATACTGTATTTTCGTATAACGGCTGTTTCTTGTATTCAGAGTAAATAAATAAAAACTTTACTGTACCTGGATGCAGTGAAATCCAGTCGCTAGTGTACTAAAATTAGTTTTGCGAACGCAGGTTCTGTTATACCTGCTGAAAGCGTCAAGTTACCTGTAACAAAACCAAACATTTATAAATTGAATGCCACAAAAAAATTGAGAACTTTATTAGAACTTTTTACTTAACAACGGTGAAAGTTTTGACTTGGGAAAAAGAAGTAAAATACAGAGTAATAGAAGAAAAACACAAAAGCAAATTTACAACACGGGCATAGAAACGGGGCAGATATTAAAATTATAAGTAACTATAATAACGATCTCGTTTTCACTTTTGTTCATGATTGTGTGAGACTTTAGATGTATACCGAAACAAAATCTTCGGAGTACTTCTATTATTTCAAGTATTCGCATAACTTTTGTCTCAGTTTTGATATATGATGGCCTTGTCATTGAGCAGTTCCTGGAGAAACTAGACGGAGAATAATTTGTGTTAAGAATTAATCATGTAAAGTTAACCAACGAAGGATATGGATTTTCATGACACTAAGAACTGAGATTTTAATTCTAATTTCTTTTGCCACCACCTTCAACGGACACTACAGACCACGACCGAGTTTTGGCAACCATGGCACGGTACACTTGTCAATATTAACATTATCCCGAGGGAATCGACAGTAGCAATGGAAGCGTTTCGTTTCGAAATACGGTACTTTTATAGTATTAATACCAAGTATATTTATACTTTATTGCTATTTGCAATAAATACTGTGTACAACTTAATTTAGTTCTATTGAATTGACAATAGCGTTTTCAATGGCACAACTATCCTTGTTGTAAGTTGACTTTAAAAATATGTAGATTGAAATTTATTCATAGCTACCAGAAAATTGCAGTGGACCGCGTCCAGTACTGGATAAGAGTGGACTTTCTAACTGGTGTCCATGTTAAAATTACAGTAACCACTTGGTTACACGGATCTTCGTGGTTATACATCGCTTACCTCTATCAACGGATTTGTCTATGGCTATTGCAAATGAAAAAATATTTTAAGTATAATTGATGACTGAGGAACGCAACACTTTATTCAGTGCTGCGAATTGTTCATACGCTTTAGATTAATAAAAAAATAATGTAAAAGATACTAATAGTTAATGTAATATAAAGTCCATTTTACCATCAGGTAAGATTGTAATCGAGCACTGACTTACATATAATAAGTAAACAAAATTATCCGTTCAGAAATAATCAAGGTTTAAAATTATGATAAAAAAACATATGATAAGTAAGAAAGTTGTTTAAGAATGTTGTCCATTTTTGCTGAATTCTACCTTTAAAGTTACTCAAGTTAACAGGCTATTTCTTTTCCCCTTCGTTCTCAATAATAAAAGAGATCGAAAATTGCAGGATGTCCAAAATACGAATGTTAATTAAAAAATACTTTATTAGACAACCGCAAAATAAATGTGAGACTCCAAAAAGAATAACAGGATATTTAAACAAAAAATCTCGAAAAATCTCATGGATTTACCTGAAAATCTATTTTTGACGAGAGAACGGAGCACGGACAAGAATAATCAAATCATAACAACGTGAAATTAGCTTATAGTTTTTTTTTCTATAATATAATTAAATTATTGTAGTTTATAAACAGAGTTCGTCATTAATTTAATTACAGCGCCATCTACCGGACTATTCAGTATCTATACCCATTGTATCAACAAATCAAATACGTTAAAGTGTTTGAGAAGTAAAACTAATTCACTCACAGAGACACACAATTAATACATAAATATATTTCTATAATCTTGAATCATTATAGAAACAGTTTATTATTTACTGAACGCAAACAGGGTTAAACTCTTACTAGTTGCGGTTAACCATACAGGTTAATTGAACACAAACACGCAGATATTTTGAAATTACAGACAGACGCGAATATGAAATTGTTATAACGTACCGTGACAGATAATAATAACATTGGTAGTTAATCCTAAGGGCTATAACACGTGTAATTTAGCTGAGACTATTTTTAAAAGGAAAAGTTATTTCTGCAACTGTTTTCTCTGATCTCTTTAATATTTCTATGACGTAACTCAGAGATCCTCACAATGTCTGTTCTTTTTAAACGGTGAAATCAGCAATAGATAATCGGCTTCTTTGACGGAACAATTGCATTATATAGGATGACTGGAAATTCTAACATTTTAACAATTAAGCAATTTTTCTTTATTAATTGCTCAAAGTTCATGTCTATTAGCATATAATGATTTATTTCGTATCATTTCTTTCTTTCTTAATTGTAGTTTTTTCATTTAATATGTGTATAGTATTACTAAGTTTGTTGTCAGTAATAGTGTGTATTACATACTTATTTTTAAAATATTTTTTTTTTTAATAATTTTTCTCGTTCTGTTTCAGAGTAAATTCTGTTTAATATTGTCCAAATCTGTTTTTTTTATCGTATCCTAAACATTGATATGTTTTTAGACCTGTATTATAAATATTAAATACGATTATTTAACGGTGCAGTTACCTGGTATATAAACTTAAGGGGCAACCATTTAAAAACAATAATTACTGATGTTTAAAAATCTTTGCTAAACATTTCAAGCCGCTAGCCCAATATTCTAATAATGGTTCCTAGGTGCGTGAAAAAATTAAATGTTGTTCAAGGCTAATTTACATCTATGTAATAAAAATTAATCGTAGATATTACCACACAATATGATCTTAGTATCGTAATTTATAATTATATTCGTAATCAAACAATAAATAAAGCTACTTACGTAATACTACTTAAATAAATTATTCAATTATTATAACGACATAATTAATTTGATCTTATGCAATAGTAAAATGGGTCTATTGTTGTAGTGAATACAAGTATACAATATGCATTAAGTAAAGGTACGGAATGCCTTACGCTCTTCTTTCTATTATATAACGTAATAATGTATTTATAATAATTTTTGGCTGTTTGTCTGTGCGTTTGTTCGCGCTAATCTCAAAAACGGCTTAACTCAATTAAGAATGACTGAATACTTAAAGTTTGTTTCATTTCAATGCGTCCATTATTAAAGTGTTAACAATTAATATGTATTGTATGTTGTAATTCATAGAACGAGCAAAACCCAGTCCTAATACAATGCAGGTGCTATTGCGAAGCGTAGGCCGTAGTTTTTCTGAAGCGAAGTGAGGAAAGTATGCTATAATATAAAATTTCCAATACTTTTATAATGCCGAATTATTATAATTAGGCGTGTGCATTAGGTATCATAATTTCGCATGTGAATGACGTTCTTATAACGATTTTGCAAATGGTGTCACCCGAAACTAGCTCCGTCCGCTCCACATTATTGTAGCTAAAAGCTTTATAGACCCAGAGCTAGCGGAATATTTGGAGAATGTTCTTAATAAAAGATAAAGCATATGATATTTTTCTGTGCATAATTAAGGAATTACATATACTTACGACATATTTTGATCACATGCGTAGTATTAAAATTGCGCAATAAAATTTAAACATATTTCAGTTTGCAATTATTTCACTAATCAATTTTATTTATTTTAAAATTACACGTTTAAATCGTTCGCCGTTTTGTATACTTCAAATTTATTTGAAATTTAATATTTTAAAGGTTATAATATAATTGATCAAGCGTTAAATAAATAATCAAAATAGTGATATTTTTGAAAAACATGTTTACGGGCGATGTATACACCCAGTCATCCGCATCGAGCCAAGCCGGGCGACCTCGTTTTCTCCCTAATGCCAAAGACGAAGTCTTCATCATCTCATTAACCAGATTTCTAGTTGATTGGTACGGAGACCCTTAAATAAGTAGATAGGTGGTTATAGTTTAGCCAAGACTAAAGTAGTATAAACAAGTCAAGTAATTATTCTTGCAACTTTAATCGAGTAGGTATCTAGTACTCATTGTTAACTACCTCTTAGATTAATGCTCCCACATTCGTTACACTTAATGATTGTTCAACAGTTTTTTTCTCACCATACCCGGCTACCAGGCAATCATAACGCTATAAAAGGTAGTTGACCGCCGCCTTTTCGCGTAATCAAATACGAAACTTAATAGGTAAACTTAAGATCGCATTTCGAAGATAGCCGTGTCAATATTGTGATAATTCAATAACACAACCGAACCGTGAACTGGTTTACGAGTATATTACAGTAAGATCATAAGACGGTGCAAGGCCATTGAAGCTTTTTGAGAGGCGCTCTTCTGTTCTAATAAATGTAGACGTCAATTTGGTTTTTACGCAACAGTATTACAGTTAAGTGCTCTGTCAGCGAGCTGAGGTATTCGTACGTTTGATAAAGGACCGTAGATCTACGCAAAAGTGTCACATATTAATATATTATAGCAAATCTTACTACCGACTGCCGACCCTGGTGCGCGGCGGCGCGGTCTAAAAGCGGGGGGGTGGGGGTCGTAAGAAAAGGGTCATGAACACCCGGAAAATCGTACCCGTCAAATTCATAAGCCTAAAACATTTAACCATGCGGCGAAATTTAATAAATTAATAATTTAATCAACTAATTTCCAGCTTATATCTTTGCATGCTTTCTTATAAGTTTTTTATTCGATGAAGTGTAATTGACTAGACATATTTTAGTATTAAAATATACATCAATTAATTACACATATTAATATACGGTAGGAATAGTATTAATATAGTCAGTGGTTTAATGGCGCATTTTAGTAGAGGACCATGTCTAGCTATGGACTGTAGGAGGATGATAATTAATTAGAAATATAGCCCCCAACTCTTCTACTGCAGCTGCTCCGACCTGTAATATTTATGGAGTCACCGTGGCTTCAATTCTCAAATGATTCTCAAAGGAAACACATTAAAACATTTCCTGATGGACTTCTCATGACCGACCCAGAGCTCACTGATCTTCAAAATTAGACTTCTACGGTTCAATCGCGTTCGTTTTTGTCGTTGACCGTAGGATGCACCATTGGCTTGGATTCGAGTTCCAGAGCATATTAATACCTAACTTGCCATTGTTACTTCAAAATCCTTATCGTGTACTCATGCAAAAGGATGATTTAGAACAATGATTGCTAAATCCTTGTAGACCGCGCCGGCAAAATTTATTTAGAATGCTATTATCGTTAACAGGTTTTCGGAGTTACTGATATCTTGTTTTATATAACGTCTCTAATTTGAATAAATATTAAATATTGCCAAGGCGATATTAATTAGTATCAATATCACGATAACTTTTTTAATGCCACGGTACGTACATGAAAATATCTTACAGTTTTATGCATCTCATTATAAAAATAAATAGCATAATATTTTAGGTGTTAATGATTGGTATGTTTGAATGCATATTAATTCACTGATATATAACGGCTTAGTCACGAGGTTGTTTAGTCGGATTCGTCCTACCAGTTTCGGACCATACCGAAGTTCTTTTTCGAGCGTCGCCAGGGGCGCGAGCCCGCTTGCTAGTCTACAACGTTAGTGAGCTATTATGTATTAGTATTATGTGCTTAGAATACTTGGGGATTAATTGGATATTTTCGCTCTTTAAATTTCAAAGGAATCAATAGCGATATATGAAATATGAGGATATATAACCATATAGCTCAAAGCGTTCCAAAATCACTGAAGACGTTTTTTGTTTTTTTTTTTAATCTTTTGCACATACATTGTGCGATTGGCGCGTGGTTTACGAAGCGCATTCGGGTTATAACAGCGAGTTGATGAGGTAAATAGCTATTAGGACTGCTACCCATATATACACTCAACGCGGGGTTCCTCACAACCACGATGTCACAATAAACCGGCGTACTCTGCATCTACGAGAGTATTAGCACACGTCAAATAACGCAAATTATTTGCGTCTTCTCTACATGTGTATATGAAGTAACGTGTATATTCAAAACTTATAGTTCGGTAAATAAATTCTAATCAGTTCTGAAGTAGATATACTTAGAATTTATTTTATTTGAAAATGTTTATCATGGAAAATATTTCGATGTAACTGAGCACACTCATAACGTCATAATGAATGTTATGCTAGCATAATATCCACGTAACGGAACCGGTTTACAAACTCCAGATTTTACGGTTTGTTCATGGCCGGCCTCACGGACCATGAAGCAGATACCGAATGGAAATGTGAATTAATGTGATCGGGCCACTCGTAAAATTACTTTAATGTTTATATTTACTAGTAACCCGAACCCGTTTCTCTTTGGGAAACACAATTCATACGTTCACAACTAGTTATCGCAACTTTTCGACAATCACCGTATCTATTCGTAAAACCCACATAAAATTCGTCTAGAAATTGAGGTTATCGCGCTTAAACAGTACAGACAGGAATTAATACTATTTAGTGTGTACTGTTTTCGATGGCTCTCTCGCGCATGTTTTTTCGGGTGATCGCTAAATTTCCTTAGTTTTTCGAATCACTATGTTCATGGTTAAGCGATGCCAATAAGAAAAAAAATTACGGGCGATATAATGGCACCAGGCAACCTCTATAGATGCGAATTTCTTTTCTTTTATCAAGCGACCGGAAGTAACACAAAATATTAGATCGAACCGAAATCACTGAAGTACACCCTAATATATGTAGCTGCTATTCGACAGTATAGACGAGAGAGTACTAGATAGATAGGTGTGTATTTTTTCTAATCAAAAATGAAGTAATACTCCTAGTAAATTGTAATAACTGTTTTCGCTTCACTTTGGAAAATTCCGCGGGAACTGAACCATTTCCCAGACTAAAAAAATCCTAGATTATGACCTATAATGTAAGTTAAAAATATGTCAAAAATCATCTAAATGTAATTATTGATTTTAATTATGTCTGTATACATTTAATATGTATACAGACACACAGACCAAAAATTACAAAAAAAATGGTAGGCCTCTGTATCGATAACAAAGTCTAAGTAGGCTAATGTTAAAAAAGTTTTTAATACGTAGATACGGCTTCGTTACAGTATTATGTAAAGTACTAGTACAAACATTTTTTTACTGGTTTTGTATAAACTATATTATACTCGTATAAATAACTATTTTTCATCCACACTACAGTACCTGGATCCACGATTCTCACAGTTCATAGAAGATAATACAGATCCCGCCAAGCATTCAGCCCTATTTAAGAAGATAAATCCATGGGAATGTGGGAGCCATGTATTATGGAAATGACGAGAAATAAGTTATTGTAGCGGACGCTCAGAAGATATTCGTAGGCCATTTCATTTCCATTGCTAAAGAATACAATATTCTCGTACATATTTCATTGATTGTAAATCTTGTAAAGAGCATATTTGGTTAACTGTATGTAAGCACTTATAAATTTAACAGGCATTTTTTGATGCGGAAATTTACGTGTGAAAATGTAACATCTTAAAAGATCGTAAAGAAGATTAAAAATATGCTGTAGTAGTTTGGAGAAATTAAATGAATGGATCGTTTCGTCTGGTAAATGTACATAAGAAATAGAAACCTAATGGTAAATTGTATGAGGTATCGCGGCGAAATAATTGAATCAGGAATGTTATGGAGCTCCCTGACCGTAACTATCGGATATCCGAAATAAAAACAAACCTAAAACCATAACCGAATCCGATAAATAAGTTTTGGATGATTTCGGATAGAGGCAGAGTCTAAATAAAGCACGTTATGACGGGTTTACGCCGACCGAGCCGATACATTAGCAGCGTTATTCTCATTTTAGACAATATTTATTATTTAATTTGTTTTTTCTGTGAGCTGAATCGAACACGGGACCCCTCGCTCGGCAGGCAGGGTAACTACCAACTGGGCTATGGGGTCGTCTAAAGCAATAATGTAGTGGTTTGATTGTCAGTCTCCCACATGAACGCCCGGTAGTTTTGTTAGATTTCGGGTGCTCAGAGTATCTTCATAATGACAAAAGAATTATGTTGAAAGCCTTTTAGCTATTATGGGATAACTGCGACAGCATTTCAATTTTGTCATCTTTATTTTTAAGAATGATTCTGTTATTTTTAGCAATGTCATTGCCCCTGTATTTTTAGACCTTATCAGGATTGCGGAGCCCAGCTAGCGGTCACTCAGGTTAGATGGCCATCGAGTTTAAAACTAGAAACAGTGATATCTGGGTGGTAATCACAAAACCTGAGCTATTATCCGGATATTGCTAGCGAATCTAGGAACCGGTGAGCACATCTTAAAAATCTGAGAAACGTCATGAACAAGGTTACGGTGTTGTCACGTTAAAAGAATAAATCAAGATAAAGTTTGGTTTTTAACAAAACGCGGCACCTATTACGTTGTATATTTTTTGTTCATATTTGTGAGTATTCTGAAAAGACGTTGAAGTCACTGTGTGCTTAAGATTTTAACTTAATGTTCTAGGTTTTAACATTTTGGGAGTTTTTTGATGTTATTACTTTTGCGCTTGCCCCTGGAGCACATTCTTTAGTATTTGCGTCTTAATAGTCTGTAAAAGGAAAAGGAGGTACTTCTAAAAAGGAGTTGTGGGAAATTTTTAAAATAATTTTAGGTAACATGTTATTTAAAACACATAGATATTGTTAATCGTTTCGTTTCTTTACATCATGATCTTTTCGAATTTTGTCATGAGTGTGTGTCACTGGTGTGCCAATCTGCATAAAAATTTTAGCTAATTTTCAATTAGAGATTTAATATTTGTCGTATTGACGCATTTCTTGTACGCTTTTTTTTAAATTACCTGTTCTGAAACTACTTTTTATTAAGTTTTCTTAGGCGTTAAATAAATAAATTTTGTTTGAAAAATAATAGACTGAGTATTGTTTCAGACCTCGCCCAAGACAAAACGGGATATTCTGTGCTACTTCAATTAAAACATTGTTCCGAACTTGGGATGTTATGGATATGAAACTTCGGATTCGGATATGGATACGGATATATAAATATTATTTACCGGTATAAATAATATTTTTCGATTACGGATTTGAAATTATTTCGGATAGCTAGTCTTTACATAAGAGAACTCTGACAAAGCTTAATCCAGTTTATGAGACCGAGAATTCACTCTGAGATCTCGAAATCGGCTTTCATCGCTAATGAAGATAAATACAGGAAACAAAAGGCAATTTCATGTAATTATAGACTCAAAGCAGGTCGATCGTTCCCACAATCCAACATATTGTTCAATTGCTTTGTCTAAAACTATAGGTATCGCATCGGAAGGCACAAGTCAGAACATGAATGTGGTTTTCTTTCGCGGTATCGTCTGACAACTTTTACCTGTAAGGTTGAGAATCCGGAATTTGGGAGTATCGCGAAATATGAGGCAACAAAACTCAGTATACCATATTTTTAAGGAATCAATGTTGAATCGTTATTATTTCGACTTTCTTCATTGATTACATTATAAGAAATATCTTTTTAAATCTTATTTTGAGATTGAATCACCAAAAATTTCTTATTCAACGTTTACCCCGTAAAAACAAAAGATAGCTATTTGCCCTGTAGTCGTGCAAAATTTGTGTATTCCTTTAGACAGGTACTTAAATAGATTAGAGTTAATGTTTTCCTACTTACTCGTTTTGCTCTCGACGAACCTAAAGCCTGATGCACAATGCGCACAGCTCCATCAATCTCTTTAATCTGAGCTCTTCAAGCAGTAAAGTAGCGTAATCTTGTCATTCATCGCGTTCCATTGCGTGTTTCGCTTCAGCTCTCCCACAAACGTCGTTGTCAACCACCAATGTATACAGTTTCAGTTGGTTTATAGGCAATTTGTTTCAATTAAGCGTTTGTTGACATAGCGTGCGGGAATGCGGAATGCACGAAAACGGATACGGTCGCAAATTATGCAAATGCAATCCTGCCTTATTAGGTGGAAGTGTTTATTACTGTTGGCTTTGTCACGAAGGTGGGAATCTTAGATGTTTCAAGTGGAGAATTGAATAGTTTTAAATAACATTTTGATAACATATAGTTTTCAAAGGTTTGTCACCTAAAAACCTTTTTAACCAACATTTTCCTAATCATTGGATTGTATTGTCATATGGTAGTTACTTAAGTACTTAAAAATACTAGACGTAAAGTTAAAAGGCTTATCTGTCATTAGTGATTGTCCGTGTCAGTTATCAAGGTTTCTTTCCCCAACCGCAGTCTTGCTGTCAAGGTTTATATGATTGGGCCGAAATATCGGTAAAAAATACAGAAATCATAAATACCGATTATATTTAAAATGTGTAATGTTCACGATGACGTAGGTACATCTGAAAACATCAACCACTAAAATTTATAGAAGTCATTGATCTGTAAGCGTAGTATGACCACTTCGCAATAAATCCTTTAAAAGTAAGTAGTAGATATAATACCCGCGTTACCCAATAACCGGTCAGCCGAGGAGTTTGTGTGATATTGGAACTACGGCTCGAGTTACCGTGACAATATAGGCGGAACTAAAGCTTAATGATACATATTAAATAAATATAATTTAATTCATAGTAATGTGATCACAACCATTTTTAACGAATAGAGAGTCCCGGAAACATTTTCACGTTTCTTCGAATATGTGTGAATTGAAACAAAACTATTTCAGTTTTATCGTTTTGTTATGATAATTTCTTTAAAGGTTTACTAATGCAAAAATCCCATTCGTATTTCCGACCTTTGCAGTAAATTTTCCTAAAACTTTATATCATATAAACTTTGTTGTGGTAATAACGGGAACAAAAATAAAAAATCGAATGATGATCTCTCGTATACGCGACAATTAATATTTATTTATATAGACTAAATTTATCGTAATAATTAGATAGCATTTATTATATTTAAATCAATTATGATATTTAATAATGATATTATTTAATTTTTATTTTTTTTATTATAAGGAGAGTGCGAATTTTGTGAGTTCGGTTATACTCAAGGTAATCTGCGAAACTGCGGTATCTGTTTGAAAAATTCTTTTACCATCTGAAAGGTACACTAATTCAGATTGGCATAGACTATATATCAAGTGTATGTGTACAATAATAATTGTTGAACCCGAACGAAGTTGGGACGGACCGCGAGTATTATAATAAACTAACCGACGTTACAGCAACAAGTTATTTGTGATAAGGGAAACATAAAATGCAATAATTTCCTCACAACTCTTGCATGCAACAAAGCAGTTGGTCTTACTCAAATTTATTCAAAAAAATTTAAGTTTCAATCAATACAACAAAAAAGCATTAAACATCATTTCAATTTTGCAATAGTAGAAATAGTGAAAACAATTTGCAAAAGGCAGAGATCGGTCGAATAAAATTGACTTTTAATGCGGTCGGTATTCGATTATAATGTAGGTACTGTTAGAAGCAACATTTTGAAATTTATTTTTTCGGAAACTTTTACCGGGATTAATCACTCAATCATTTACCATCATGCAAAGTTGAGTAGGTCTCTCATTTGAGACACCCGGGTTGTGTTAGGATCCGCTAATGGGTTCACGTTAACTGAAATAGATTAATATATCCTGTGCCAAGATAAAAATGATGCAGATAAATTTCGATTGTTTTATTTGAGTCGATTATGAACCTAGTATTCAGTTAGTTATTTTGAGACGTTATATGTAAATTTATACAACTATGAATAATAAGCCGATCTCATAAATATTCATCTACTACAATATTTGCAGTATACTTTCACTATCGCTAAAATTTATTTGATCATAAAGATTCTTAGAAAATTATACTTTTATCGAACGTATGTTAAGGTGATTAATTAATAATTAACAAACATTTCATTCTTATATATGTATATACTTCATAAAGTAACAATATGACTCAGGCGTTTTAAATCCAAACACATCTAGATTTGCACCGTTTTATCTGGACTTTGTTTTTAATGTGTCCGGATATTCGACTGGCATTGAAATATTATAATGAGGAAGCATAAAATAAATTGTTGCAATAAAAAGATCAATAATCCCAACAGTAAACAATCAACTTTCTGTTAAACATATAACTTTTTAATTCAACATGTTTATATCATAGTAGCTGTGCCCGCGACTTCGTCCGCGTGGAATTGAACAAAAAAGTTATTTAGTTGAAGTAAAAGTAGTCTAAGTTACTCCTTATTACATCAGCTACCTGCTAAAAGTCCCGTCAAAATCGGTCCAGCCGTTTCAGAGATTAACCGGAACAAACAGACAGACAGATAGACAGGCAGACAAAATTTGTAAAAAAAAATATTTTGGTATATGTACTGTATATACATTCATATGCATGTAGTAAAAAGTGGTTATTTTAATATTATTTTTATATTAACAAACAGACACTCCAATTTTAATTATTAGTATAGATTGTGACTAACACACCCGGATTTTTAAGGTTCTTGTCTCAACTTTCACCATAATGTCGGAACCTTTCAATCGAAATGATCACTTGGCCAAAATCAAGTGACCACATCACTGTACGGGTAAATACGATTCGTACAGTAAACTAAATAACTTAACAACTTTTGGCCGTATTGGGGCGCCCTAGAATACTCCCCCTTATCCCATGCTGGCAAAACAGTGTGGTAAGAGGCGACAGAAGCCAGCCTGCTTGGTGGTAGGGCTTCCCGTAAGGATTATATTATCAGTATTATTATTGTATTAATATTATTATTGGTATTATTATCATTCGGGGAAGCCTGTCAGGCTAGCTGCCACCCTCCTGCTTGGGTCAACCGTCAGACGACTCGTCGTGTTCCGACTGGGGGCTTGAGAGCCAGTACTTTC
Organism: Megathymus violae; assembly: GCA_003671415.1. Lineage (NCBI taxonomy): Eukaryota > Metazoa > Arthropoda > Insecta > Lepidoptera > Hesperiidae > Megathymus > Megathymus violae. Next base: position 7,765,871 of record PDGT01000009.1, on the reverse strand, counting down.
TATGTTATTTTCTTCTCATTTTCTGGTCGACAACCCATCAGTGATACCTTTGGTCTTGCTGATGTCCATGGGCGACCGTGACCATTTACAATCAGGTGGCTCGTCTGCACCTTTGTCGGCTTTAACATAAAAAAACAACAGCTTAAATATAATAGTAGACAAATAAGTATTTGCGTCTCCGCCTGTATACAAGTTATAGATTAGTTAGTAGGTAATGACAGTAAATCAAAGGTGAAATTTTGTAGAATAATATTTAAATAAACAATCTATCTAGATAGAGTTCGTTTGCAAACCTGTTTTTTATTGTTGTTGGTGAAATTCTTTGAAAAGGAAAATTACATTGATAATAATAACGCAATCGATGTTATATATAAATACTTTGATAGCTATGTCAATGTACTCCGCTTCACTTTCTTGTCTTAAAATAACAACTCGGTTTGATTTTACGTGAGTTTATTTACTAATAACATGTAGGTATATATTTGCAAATCCAGCTGTGTTAAGTAGTAATGCAAGAATCTCAAAATGTAGAAACATTCTGAGAACTTTTCCATCCTCATCATTGATGATTATTGGCTCATTGATGGCCTCCTCGAGACTCCTCTAGAAGTTACGGTCTATAAAATGTGGGCATCAAGGGGATTTTGACCTCTCACGGTAGTATGCCCAACTGTCTTACTGCTAGGGTCAGACCTGTTATCGGAACGAGAATCGTTACCTGTTCAAATGCGGGACTGATGTAACTTTTAAGTAAATTCTATTGAAATCCTGCTTGGATTTTTAACATTGGAGTTTGACTGTTATCCTTGACCCATCGATACCGACATACATTTTGATACATGTTACCAATAAAAATACAAAGACTGTATAAGAATATAGGACATGCTGTAACACTATGGAGTGACGATTGACGGGCAGTGACTCATGAAGAAAAGCCGAAGACCCAGCTCAGCTGCGTGTCTTAGGAGTGGACTGTAAAGGTTGATCTTGATCATGATTTTTCTATGTCGAATCTCTTTATGAAACAATGTGGTCCCAAAAAAAATTACGAGATATTATCATACCCAAAACTGGTTACATCCTTGTCTTTATTACGTGGAAACAGCGAACAAATAGATGTATGTAGAAATACATACTTACATCTATTTATATGAAGTATACTATTGTATATTTGTTACCTACGTTACACCGTAAGTAGTTTACATCCCGCTTTTAATACAACGAGAAAATATATAAAAAATGCAGAGCTAGGTACATGAGAAAACCAGAGATGTTGGATCGGCTTTCGTCTGACAAGATCCGTAAAATATTCAAAAATATAAGATAATATTTAGGTTGTTTAAGTTATTTCCAACAAGGACTACCATCTCGCTCGAAACTAGGTTCTATTTCTGGTCGTATTACATGTCTTTTGACGACTGATCGGACCCATTTTTCATGTTCTTCATTTCGTATATCTATCTGCGTTGTACACGTAGCAATATTTATAGAAACAAGCCGCATTAACTGCGAAAGCGATCATGTGAAACTGTTCGTCGTACACGCTACCCTCATCGTTATAAATATTCACCGTAGCGTGAAAGATATGTGTTGTACGTGTGATCGGATGTATTGTATGAAAACTGGACAGACCGGTGCGAGATCACACATCGACTCCGACTAGAGTACAATTGATAGGTGTCGAACTGCTTGCAACTACCCTCATACACTAAATATCATCACATGATCAAATGCATAGTTTACGATTCTATAAAGAACATACAGACAAATATTCATTTTTATATATATAAAAGATCTAGTTAATGCTGCAAATTCTTTACATTTCGAGAATCACGGAAGAATGACTATAAAAAACAGTCTCAATGTCACTGCAATAATTTAACAAAAGAGTTCCGATTGAGTGAAAAACAATCGGCTTCAATTGAAATTTGAAACTAAAGGAAATACAGATAAATACATTGAATAGTTTGTTGTATTCTCAATAGCCCGTGTCGACGACATAGACTAGAAAATGTGGTATGCATAAGGCACCTATGAATTAACATCCTATGACCATATAGATTAGGGTTCATTGATTTCAGGTAGATAAATCCTAGAGTGCCAACTAACGGCCCCAGCTCGTGGTGCATATCCAGCTGATGAACGCCAGAGACAATGCCTATACGTCTTTCGTTGGGAATAATAACGCTTTGTATCTCCTACCTAGATGCAGCGGTTTCAGATTGCGGTGATAAGGTTCTTTAGTCACCTGTCTACCTACAACCTTTCCAGAATCACCTGTCGAATGTCTTTATGTGTTTCAGTTGGTATATTAAAGTTTTAGTTAATAAAGCCGTGTTTTCTTTATTGACGGAATATCGGTGACCTGGCTGTTACTAAAGTCCATGAGTGGTGAGCGGCGGAACCCTGATCACTTACAATTGGATGACCCCTCTGCTCGTTTGATGTAAAAAAAATTAGTTTTCAACATCAAGCATCATTGCAATACAAAAATAGTGAGTCTATTCAAAAGAAATCGACCCGAGAGGCTGATTTCAAATTAGGTTTCGGGATTGTAGGCGTGACCAAACCCATTACATTAAACCATTTAAGACGATGTTGTGTGAATAAAGATATTTTGATAGCATTAATTCCGCACGACAATAGCCTAAGGGCAGGACTGCGTTCGCATTTTAATTGCGAATAAACTGCAGGTGAAGATTTATGACATTATATGTTGACACGCACTGCGTTGTTTTCACGCTTCGAATTAAATATACGAACACGTTAGGACTTAGTCAAAACGTTACTTTGTAATCAAAACTATTTACTAGTAAAATTAGTTTTATCTGCTTAAAATTTTTGACAAAACTGAACAATGTTGATATATTCAAACAATGGGTCTGGAATGGAAGAATGACAATAAGATGACCTTCAATTTGGTTGAATTCAACCAAATAAATAAGTCTTAGGACGCAGCCAAAGTTAACTAGTTTAAGCCAATAAAACTATTTTAAAACAAAAATTTCAACTGTCATGACACGTTTGAATTTGAATTTGTCTTATATCTAACAACTACTTTATCACTACGTAGAAGCGTTTTATTCATCTTGACATTAACCATAATTAATGAGAGCGATGATTTGGCATGTACCAACTGTACAACTGAATGAAACTTATTACAGAAACTATGATAATAAATTAACACGTAATTCAGACAAACAACTTCGGTCTGTTGGACAATCAATCAATTAATAATTGAGAATACGATCGAATTAATCAAGTTAAAAATAAAGCTGTAAAGGTTTTCAAAATTAATTTATTCGTAGCATTGATATGCATGTCATTTGTGACGGAATTATGCAAAGTAGTATGTAGGTATTTAATCACATATGTCAATCTAGTTTTGTATATATGTACATACATATTGTATTATTACTTTTTGTGGATTTAAATGAAGTTATGATAGAGTAATACAGCTTTACGTTGCGAAAACTACTGTGTTCTTTTCAAAAGCAGAATATTAGTTTGAAATTTTTGTTAAGGGTTTTTTTAATACATCAAATATTTGGGTAGCTCACACACAATCTCACTCCCCGCATACAGATTGCCTGTTTGGAATGAACTAACGGAAATGAGACGAGACATACGATCCAAGAACAATCATTTATCAGCCAAATTGATTCTGGCTTGTCGGAATTGAACCCGAAACCCCTCGCGCGCCATCTGAGCACCACCTGGATAACAGGTATCTTTAGTATTCTCATTGAATTTTTTTTTACATAAAATAAGTTAATGTTTGACAACAACCCCACCTGATGGTAAGTGGCGATGAAGTCTAAGATGGTGAACGCTGTAACTTATAATATAGCCTATTCACTCTCCTCTTGAAGACTTCTACATCGTAAGCAGCCGGGAACACCGACGCGGGCAAGTTATTCCAGTCCTTTGCAGTGCGCATAATGAATGAAGACGCAAACCGCGTCGTCCGTGCAGGTGGTACGTTCACTACGTAAGGGTAGATACCTGTCATACGTCGAGTTGTCCGCTGGAACGTAGGAACGGCGATGGGGGAATTAACTCGAAAAATTCCTGTGCACACTTGAAAATGTACCCTATAGAAGACCGAGAGGCTGGCTACCCCGCCCCTGTGCTCGAAGCTTGGAAATTGGTTCCATCGATTCCAACGCAGATAGATGACATTTGGCAGCATCAGCCCAAATCTGACAAAACTATTGTAGGATCTGAATGTATATTATACACAATTTTTTCCCAACAGACATCTTTGCTGGAGAAAGTGCAATTTCGATACAAATATTATTCCGTTAGTGTTAAGGAAAGCTCGTTAAATTCACCACGTGATATGCCAAATAAAAGAGTAAATTATGACGGATATTTTTTTTACATAATAATTTTAAAATGCACCAATCTGCCCCTTTCCTTCACTCATTCCTGACTCTAAAAACTTATAAATATATGTAGATCCTGAATTTTTGATTATAACAGGAAATATTCTTTGATACGTTAAAGAACTCATTCCTATTCCACGTAATCCGACTCTCTCTTGATCTATATTTTGGAACACCAGACACACGTTCATAATAGATAAATGAAATTTATTAAATTCTTTCATCAGAAAGTATCAACAAGTACAAGTGTGTACAAGTACTTTCTTTCACTAAAGTTGTAGTGTACACTTGTGTACAATTTCTTTTCAAGTACACTACGAAAGGCATAGAAAACGTAAACGATACGATATCCCTCTCTGTCTATCAACAAGATCTGTCTCTTTCTAGGTTCATTTCAAAGCCATTATAGTTTGAAATTTTGACAATGACATGACAATTCTGTGTTGTGAAAGTGAATTAACGTTAAAAGACTATTGGATTGAGCAGTTAACCGTAAATGTATGTCTTAACAAATTTTGGTAGTATTTGTAATTTTTTTATGGCAACAGTGGTATATTTGAAGGTTTCACCATCACCAATAATAATAGATGAAGCAATGGTATTATTAACTTCCTTATATTTGTTGTCATTGAAGTATTTTTGCAATACGTGAACAAGTGGTTTCTTCGGCGTGCGTTGGCGACTATTTCCCATAACAGCTGTAACTATATGAAAAAGATATTGATTCTATCGAACACAGAACGTTACATCGCGGTTGTTTGAGTGACGACGTCATATTTTACAAATGCCCATATCCGACGAAATACATATGGGTTAGGCTGACCCCTAAGACCTTCCAACAATTTGCCCCTCAGACAGAATGTTATTTATTATAGTTTAGCCTTAATTACCGGCTATTCAGTGTTCTGGAACAGTGAACTTCAAACATTACAGCCATTTCTCTAACGTCTTGTTCGTAATGGATACTCTAAAACATGATTGATGTTTGGGAGAAGGCATTTTTTGTTTAACTTCTTGTGCCACACTAACCTAAAAATATTAATTATCATATTTATTACGACCCATATTGTCCCACTGCTGGCCTCCTCTTACCTCGCCTCTCTTCTTATAATGGGGGTTAAGGTTCGGCCACGCTGGTCAACTACGGGATGGGATACTTCACACACATTTAAAAACACTTTACCTAGAGAACTCTCATGTATGCAGGTTGCCTCACAACGTTTTCTTCATCATGATTATTAATTTAAAAAATAATTACAATGAAATTTTTAATTTGATTGCGGCAAAATAGTTCCAAAATAGTAGGTAACCCTGACGTGCTGCGTTTCGCGAAACTTATTTCTTATGTTTCAAATGTATGTGGTACTCACCACTTGTGTATTTTTCGGATATTTTGAACAGTGGATCACGGACATGCATGACTGATGTGCAGTCCCAAATGTCTAGAGCTCGCGGCTATTACTTTAATATTGTATGATCTTTCGGTTTACCAATAGTAACAGCACTCAAAACAATTTTTATCAGGCTTTTTAATTTTTTTTTAATAAAATTCTGGAGCTCATAGCAGACTGCACTTCTAAATAAATAAAGACTGAAACTTATTTAAAATTTGCAGTATCACAGAACTTTACATCTAACTGACATTATAACATTAACGGCAGGAAGTACTTAAACACATCCTAATAAGTAAATAAATATGTAGTTAATTCTCTACATATTTAGCTTTTAAAATTGCAAAAATCGCAAAGGCACGCCATAAAAAGTCCATTACTTCAGTGCGATCCGTTATCCTCGGCTACCGTTAGTTATGTGGACCGCTTTGCTCGGCATTACCGAGAGTACAGCCGCGGGCCAAGCATATACGTGTAATTTTTAGAATGACTTCAAACGATGCATGTTGGGCACACTTAAGTACGAGACCATGAAAAGTTACAACTTTCAAAGGGATTTGTTCTGTGTATTTACAATTACAAGATAACTCGCGTGTTTTATAGCATTGTTTGATGTTACAAAGTGTTACAATTTTATGGATGGACTATTATTATTAAAAAACCAAAATTAAGAAGGCTTTGTGAACCAAAAGAAATATTATGCGATTGATAAATTAATTAATAATGAATACGATAATTTGCGGTATCGTATCCTAAACGATATATCTTAAAAGAAAATATTTAATCAAGAAATTACTCAATTTACTCATTTTGGTTAATATACGATTTACTTTATGAAGTACGTTTTCTAGTAACATTTTTTATTTATATCTTTTCAATATTATTTCGTCCAATTTCATAAAGTACCAACGATTAGTAACAAAAATCTTAAATTACTGTATATGCATATCACCAAGTGAAAAATCCAGTGTTAATCCTGAGGCCTTAATATTTTAATTTGCACTCTTCGCCATATTTATACTTTTTCAAAAAAAACACGGAAATGTTACATAAATATTTGAGAGCATAAATTAAAAATATAACAAAAGATCAAATATGTAATCACTTCATTTTCTAAATTACATGTTTTTTTATGTGGACATTTTGCAACAATGTCAGAAAAAAGCGCTTATATTAAGAAATGGTTTCTTAGAAGAATGTGAAGTGTCTTGCTAGTATTTTGTATTAGGTATTAGAATTCTTTGATATTTCCACACCCTACTTCGATTTCCCTTATTTGTCTTAAACCAACGGACGAGACGATGGCGCCACGTCCTTTCAGTTAGACTACTCAGAGCAGTGACTGCTTCGTCGTGGAGCGCCCGAGAGAATGTTAAGTTAGCAACGCTATTGGTATAATAGAGATGAAGGCGGCGCGATCAAACACAATGCAGCATTGAAAATAAACATTCAAAATAGAGGAAATTTTATACATTACATTAGGTCTCAGATGCCATCCTTAATCAGCATTAAGTGACGATAAAAGTTGTTTAGAATAGAATAAGACGGAGAATGGATTATTCAACAGAATTTTTGGGGATCCATTCAACCAATAACCAAAAGTCCAGCATATAGCACACATGAGTGCAAGCGGAGTCACGATTTGAGTTGGACCGAGTAATCTTGAGCATTTCGCATGCATGCATACTGAAGTAGATGCATTGGATTGCAGTGAAGATTTTAAATGTTTTTCCGTTTCGATTCCGCAGTAAAAGTATTTTTGAGATGATGATTGAATCTTTTTCATAAAATATACCACAGAGGGAGTATATTGAAAATGATTATTTGAATTTTGTTATAATGTTCGCTGTACTTGGCCCAGTGCACGGTTATCGGCTGGAATTGGTCTTAAATACATAGTAACAAAAAATTATAAAGATAGGTGTTTGCAGTATGTTGCAGGACATTATAAAAAAGTAGGATGCAAAATATCCGAATATCTTACAATCCCAAACAAATCAAAGTTCAATTGTAAATCTATACGCATATTATAAAAGAGAGTGCGAAGTTCGTGATCTTGTGTAGGTGTATACGGAAAGGAATCTCCGGAACCTCAGCGTCTATTTGCAAAATTCTTTCACCATTTCAGAGGTACACTTTTAAGCATGGACATATGCTATATAACTAACATGAATTGTTAATTTTTCAATCCCGAATGTAGTTGGAACGGGTCGCTAGTGTTCAACGTATCGACTTATCGAGGTAGCCCTGAAAATCTCACCTTTTAAATTCATTTAATATCGCTAGGGTTTGCACGGACGCGCGGATCACTTAGTTATAAAGTAATTTCATTCATATATTCAGTACCGTCCACTTATAAAATGTGAATGGCTGATACATTGACTTTAATAAAATGCGTCCATAAAATGTTCGTTTCAAAGTCGTTTGTCGTAGAGTTTTTGATAAGGACTATTCATGAGGCTAGCAGCTTCAGTGCTATGTGCCTTTTTTGAAGATTGTAATTATGAAATATTTTTAAACTTTGATAATGTCAAATCTTTGATTTGGCCGTATTGGGGCGGCTTAAAATACTCCCCCAATCCCATGCTGGTACAAAAGGGTGTCGTGAGACGCGACAGAAGCCAGCCTGCTTGGTGGTAGGGCTTCGCGGTAGGATTATGTTATCAGTATTATTATTAAGTCATTGATGTTATTACTGGTATTATTATCTTTCCGTGAAGCCTGTCTGGCTAGCTATCACCCTCCTGCTTGAGTCAGCCACCAAACGACTCGTCGTGTTCCGGCTGGGGGCTTGAGAGCCAGTTCTTTTTTTCTTACCTTCTTCTCATTTCCTGGCTGACAACGCAACAGTGATACCTTTTGTCTTGTTGATATCCACGGGCGATGGTGACCACTCACCATCATGTGGCTCGTCTGCTCATTTGTTGGCTTTTAACATTAAAAAAAAAATTAAAACGTAAAAATTGCTTCACTTTGACAAATGTTTTGTGTGCTAATATGAATCTGTTATATTTTTATAGATATGTAAATAAACATCTTATCATCATCATCTTCTCTCTTTCTCCTCCGCTCCACATTTTCCATCAATCGATTCTATTTAAGTGTGTGTGTGTGTGTACGGCTGGAACGATTCTGCCCGAAACATAAAAGATAAATCGCTATTTTAATCGGTTTTATTATATATAACCGGCAGTTACATAATGTTTTACAAGGGAAAGGCTCTGAGTCATTGATCAAATGTCAGAATATAAAGATTAGTTCCTATCTTGCTCGAGTTCTTACTTTGCCATATTTGTGACAGGGAAAGTTGTACGATTTGCAATGAGAGCTTTGTTTAGATTCGGCCAAATAATATTTCAAATATTGTTATCTTTAGTCTATATTTTAATTTAATAAATTTTAATTTAAGATTAGTACAGTAGGTAAAGCGTGTTGTAAAGTAAGATTCTTTAACAACCGTTACAGGAAAATCTTCGTCATTATTGTTTGTTTGTATGACTATTAATTTTCCCACGTGAATTTTGGAAAATTCTGCGGGAAAACCCGTTTCCCATGATGAAAAATATTCTAGATTACGGCCAATTATATAAATTCGAAATATGCCAAGAACCATCTACATCTGTTCAGTGGTTTTAATGTTATACGTGGACAAACAATTTTTTTTAAGATATAATTAAGACTTCTTTATCCATTACAAAATAATTTCTAACAATTTTCAATGTACTGAATTGGCGCGTTACGGTTTTGTTATTAGTGTAGAGAATCATATATCTGATGAGATAGTGGAAATCTTGAAGGGTCAATTGTCTGCCTGGATACTGGATGAAAAAAAAATTATATTACCTACTACCTGTGCCGGCGACTACGTCCGCGTGGTATTTAACAAAAAAGTTACTTAGTAGTAATTAAAGTAGCCTAAGTTACTCCTTATTACATCAGCTACCTGCGAGTGAAATTCCTGACAAAATCGGTCCAGCCGTTTCAGAGATAAGCCGGACAAACAGACAGACAGACAGACAGATAGACACACAAAAATTGTAAAAAAAATTATTTTGGTATATGTCCCCCAAATAGATTCATGTGCATGTAACAAAAAGCGGTTATTTTAATATTACAAACAGACACTCCAATTTTATTTATTAGTATAGATAACAGACTGTGCGTTTGAATCTAATGCAACGATTAACAAAGCTAACATTAAAATGTAATTAAACGCCTGATAAAAACGAATAACGATTGTGGTTCGTGGACGTAAAGATCATATTTACCGAAGCGGACCGAGTGCAGGTTACATCTATATATATAAAAATGAATGTTTGTCTCTATGTCCTTTATAGAATCGTAAGCTATGCATTTGATCATGTGATGGTCTTTAGCAAAGTTGTTGTGCACGGGCCCACGAAGGTTTCCGAGTTGGTACGACCAATTTTCTACAGATGACGCCACTGTCATTCCAATGAATTTCATATATTGCCGTGAACTCAAAATGAATTGAATATTTGTGTAATGTCTTTCCTTTAAATTTATTTTAGTTGGTGGCGTAGCAACGCGCGCAGGGTACAGCTAGTATAATAAAAAAAAACAACTAAGCAAAAATGAAAACATTTGCAAACGATACGGCCATCCAGCTACTTGGCCTTTGCGGTTATAAAAAGCAATATGTATGCATGTATGATCTAATACTAGTAAATTGCGTATAAACAGAAGCTGTTAGCATATTCATATATTAGTATGAACCGGGGTGGAGCATGCAGCGCTGTGCAAACGAGACGCAGCGGGCATTTTTAATACTCATTTTATTTTGCATCGTTACTGCAAGTAGTGTGTGTATGTCGCGAATCGATAGGTAAACTTGAGTTACTTTAATATTTAAATAACTGAGATGTGTCTGCATCCTGTATAACGTGACGTGACTGTCAAATTCAGAATTACAATTAAATAAATCGGAGAAAGAATTTTGAGAGACGATGTATGTCTTCCGATAAATGATCCAATACAGCCGGACGGTAGCATCGATTTTATCTTGTTCAGAAACATGGATTGGATAAGATGGAAAGTCGTGGTTGTAAATTGCTTTTTTCCTGTTACTGGAAACCCGCCCTCGATACTCTTTGGTGGTTGTTTACCACGGGAACAGATCCAGCGCTCGGAATGAAATGTATTGTAGATTATGACCCATAACAGAAGTTCCAAATTTGGTATATTCGAATCATATAAATATATCCAATGGTTTTAATATTATATGTCAATAGACAGAGAAACCGAGGAGATCGAGGAACACTTGTGATTACATGGTCAATTTTTATTTTTATGATTATAACACAAAGTTATAAATTAATACTAATCGGGATACTTATTGAGTACATATATTGTCAACATCAATCAATATATATGTCGGCAAACGCCAGTAGTTTTAGCAGCATTGTCGAACATAGCGTGTGCGTATAATCGTTTATCATTCAATTAATTGTTAGCAAACACTTCACACCGGGCAAACGAAACAAGTAACAGTTCCCAGTGCGGAGGAACCGATCTCATTGACCGCAGAATTTAAACTGAGGCCTAATGTACTCTGTGACTGAGGCTCCATCCGGCGTCACTCCACTAGCTAGGCTCTGTTGTAGCACGATGTTAGCCGAGTATCGAAGTCATCGCGGCGGTGCTGCCATCACTCGGATATCGTGCTGATTTTCGTTTCACGTCTTGTAGTATTTACAATACTTACATGTTTTTATATCTAGTATTTTGGCACTCGCATAGTTTATAACTCTTATAATACTCCTTTGGTTAACTTCTTTTATAATTTCCTGTATCTTTTAACCATTTATTCTGTAATTTCTTTATATATTTTATTAGTTAAATGTTTTGTTATTGTTGTCAAATATTTGACAAACGTCCTAAATTATTGTCATCATTACTTTTATTTTTAATCTGTATAATTTTTATCCTTTTTGTTAACGTTCTTTATTAGGCTGAATATAAATTTTAAATTCATAAATAGAATATAATAAGAGAATTATTCCAGAAGATTCGACTTATAAAAGGCGAGTTGTGACGACATGAACACTCTCTATCGGACTCTCTAACAGTCTCTCAGTCTCTCGCGTGTTGGTCACAACACTGGTAACTTGAAGCAGTTACTCGCGTGTGGGTCGCAAGTCTTGGATCTCTACACTACCCGTCTCTATCAGTCTCTCTCGCGTGTGGGTCGCAACCCTTGGATATCGACACGAACAGTCTCACGAGTGAAGTTACAATTACGATACGGAGCAGTCTCTCGCGTGTTGGTTACAATACTGGTAACTTGAAACAGTTTTCTCGCGTGTGGGTCGCAAGTCTTGGATCTCTACACTACCAGTCTCTATCAGTCTCTCTCGCGTGTGAGTCGCAACTCTTGGATCTCGACGCTGACAGTCTCTCACGTGTGGGTCACAACAGTGATAACTTGAAGGAGTCTCATGCTGATCTACATACTTCGTGCGCCCTAACGCACGCCTGGTTAAGGCGGTCTCCGTGTGCGGAACACCAGACAATCTACGCGTCTCGTGCGTATTAACGCACGCTCCAGTCGCCGAGGTCTCCGTGCGCTGAACGCCGGGGACTCCGGTAGTCTCGTGCGCCCTAAACGCACGCTCCAGTCGCCGAGGTCTTCATGTGCTGCCCGCCAAAGAAGCGACGGGCTTACCTTCTTACTTACAAGTGACCTTCTCTTTAGTTTCTTAATCTTGTAACTACTGTATTTTAGTCATTGTAACCGCCAGGAAGTCTTAAATACATTAAATCTTCTTAAAATATCTACATCTTTAATTGTAACGTTACAGTCTATACTAATGACCATATACATATAATTTTTTTTAAATACAGTTAACATACTGCTTAAAAAAAACTCCAACGATATGTTGATCAATTTTCATTTTAAATTATTTTATGTTATGTCGATATTTCAACCCATTTACATGAGAAACGAACGAAAGGATTTCGGCATAGGAATAGAATAATAGAATTCGTGAGAGGTTGACACATGACACACTGGTGGTAGATGAACCTGTAATTTTGACAGATTAATTTCGATATCATCGGTTATTTAGATATCAGTAACGATAGGTGAAATCACCTATAATCTATACTAATAATGAAATTCTAACTGATCGATTTCTGTACATGAACGAAATATGAGAAAAAATATAATTAGGGGCCTTTATTAACGTAATAGGTGACAATGGCGCCTACTCGTGTCAGTCAAGAGGTGAATGTAAGTATTGGGAGAGAATGAGAAGACCAAAAGCATATTAGAGAGCGACATAATTAATTACTAGCTTGTAATGCCCTGAACATATCATATCATTTTTTGTATGAAACGTGAAGAAGCTTTTTTGGCGACAAAATCGACAAGTCAAATTTTATACTTACGACAATATTATATCGGTAAGATGTTTCTTTATTACACTCTTTTATAGCTTGAAGGGCTGACAAATAAGTAAAGAAGCCAATACAGTCAGCGGTGACTGTAAACTATGGAAAAGGTAAAAAAAAATAGTCGCCCTAAAAAGCTTTTTAAATTATGAAAGGTATCTCTCTACATCCAAAAAACGTTTTTAATTGTTCGACGTAACCTTATTACTGCTCCCTACTGTAATGCTAATTTTAAACCATAATGTTGTTAATTTGTATATTTATAACCTCCTCTTTTAATAAACGATTAATCGACCAATTTTCAGGTTTTTTCAAGTGAAATGTGTAATGTTAATAATAGTTTGTAGTTTTCACGGATAAATCCAAAGACAAGAAAGAAGAATGGATTCTATTTGGCAAACATTATAACAATATTATTGAATAGGTTTTCTTAGTCCGCTGAACTGTTGGACGTCGCTGCATACTGAGAGGAACGATAATTAAACGCGAGCGATGCGCGCTACTGGCGCTACGCTGGACAGCCCGTGTTTACTACAACACCATCATTATTATTAGGGCTGGCACATAAACAATTATTTTTTTATTTCTTAATTTTTCCAAATTAATTTTTGTGTATATTTTATATTATTTTTAGGTTTACAACGTGTATTTCATGTGCTTGACTGGGACGTACTCTAGCAAGTGGCGTACGCACAGATTTGTGAATGGTTTGGTTAATTCAAGTGTCGAATGTATCCTAATGTCTTCCGAACTCGTCCAACAATACGCTAGATTGACAGTTGCCTTTCTTTCTTTTCTTTTGATTTCTGCAGCAAGATCTTCATCTCTCTTGAGTCGTTTTTGTATTTTGCGTACTTGTAGAGAGATTGGTCGATCTGAGGATTTAAATGGTCTCATGTCATCCGAACGCGTTGATATCATATCACAAAAGAAACATCGGTCAATGCATCGGCTCATTAATGTGTCTACGAAGAACAGAAGTAGTCCATTTTGCTTAAATCCGTATTTAAATCGTCTTGCATAACCTTATCGAAATTCTGTAGAAAAGTCCTGCTGCACTTTCATGCCTGTACAATCTGTGGTAAAGTTAAATTTACGTTTTGGTCTGGAAAGTGTGGTTTTTATAGAGAGGATGATACCCGGAGCGAGACACATGTTATGTTAAAAAATATCCAAAACATTATTTGTCATCGTTGATCAAAAATGACTCAAAAAATACCATTATAATAATATATATTTTGACCTTTGAAGATTGCCTTTTTTTAATAGCCGCCCTATAACTAGACGAAATGTTTGCTGCGTTTGCTCATCATCACAGAGAGTGCGCCATGAAAATGGCTCGAACTCAAAACTCAACAGAAGCACACACCGTTAACAATAATAAAAATTTACTCAAATTAAAAGGCATATTGATTTAAATTGTGACGGCCCTATCAGATGCATCTTCCTTAAACAAGGACTAATAAAATACGCGTTCTTCACGTCATGCGCCACGTCCATTCCAATCAGACTCGAGCTAGAATTACTTGAGAAAACTCGGAAATCACTAAGAATGAGTGTTTCATATCGACGGTCGAGATTACCTCGATAATCTCGATGTGATATAGTTGCGTTGCACTGGCAATTTGATGTATGATTGCGTGATAATTGACCGTTAGATACGGATCTGAAATTGCAATTTGCAATCATAAATTGCAATGACTTTGACTTTCAAAAAGTGTGGAGATTTTCATTTTAATGATTCGGAGTAACCAGTTGCCATGTTATGTAGTTTCTGCAAGGCATTAATGTTTGTAATTAAACTCACAGTATAAAACTTTACTGTTTGCGTTTGGTAATTGATGATATTCTCGTGAGACGATCATTCCTGAATGAATATATTCATCTGTCATGTAAATAATTGTACAGTTTGACAGGGTCGTTCCCAGTTCATCACTATTAAAGATGGTTAAATTCGTTAAGTAAAGTTTAACTCGTACCCACTGGTGTCCTATGCACTGGTGAGACGCTCCCAAAAATAGTATTGGTTTTTGTCCGTGGTTAAAAAGCCGTAACCCGTTTTAGCGTCGCGTTGGAAAATTCCGCAGTAAACAGATCCACTTCCCGGGATTAAAAGTATTCTGGCTTAAGAACAATAATAAAATTTCCAAGGTAACCAATATTCATCAGAACATGTTAATTGGTTTTAGCACTATACCTGAACAGACAGACAGAAAAAAAATATTCTGGCTCTATATGGATAACGTAACTATATAATATATTTAATCTAGATTAAAATTTCCAAAATATATTCAATGTACAGATTCCACCCCGATACAATTTTATTATCTATATAGATAATTATTATTTATGTAATGTAATTATAAATTTATTTTTTCAATATTGTTGTGTATATAGGGCTTTCTAATAATAATTATTCTAATAATAAAAATTAATGAAAAAAGCGATGTTTAGGTATGCAGCAGCGATGCATCACGGGGGCAAAGAACTGCTGAATTAATTAATGAATTAGCCGTTTCCCGCAGCGACGGAAAATAAGATTGCTAGAATATAATATCCTTGTAATACGTATGCAATGTTCTTATAGAAGTTCATAAAATTATAATGATGTCATCTCCCAACTCACATCAGATAAGTTGCAACATCGTTAGGTACGATCAACCTATTTCAGTGTCCACTTTATATTCGAACTAGTCCCTATATCTAATTGCCCCGCGTATATTGTATGCGGTTCCTGACAGGAATGCTACTACATCCTGTTTTTGTATAAAAAACAGAACTGGCACGACACCTGCCTTAGGATAGCTTAGAATAGACGTACTTTTAATAACGATCGAATCTAGATAAGTTTCAATTTGAGCGGTTCCTTTGATTCGTAACCGTTTAAACCGTTACCGTACAGCAGAGCTCTGATCTCCTACCAAAATGTGAGTGGTTAGAGCACTCTTAGCCTACCATGTTAGACATGTGAGAGAGGACATTTTTTGTCGTATTGGGGCGGCCTAGAATACTCCCCCAATCCCATGCTGGCAAAACAGGGTGTCGTAAGAGGCGACAGAAGCTAGCCTGCTTGGTGGTAGGGCTTTGCGTAATGGTTATATTATCAGTATTATTATTAAATCATTAATATTATTACTGGTATTATTATCTTTCCGTGAAGCCGGCCTGGCTAGCTACCACCCTCTTGTTTGGTTCAGCCGCCAAACGACTCGTCGTGTTCCGGCTGGGGGTTTGATAGCCAGTACTTTCTTTCTTACTTTCTTCTCATTTCCTGGCCGACAACGCATCAGTAATACCTTTGGTCTTATTGATGCCCATGGGCGACGGTGTTAATTTACCATGAGGTGGCTCGTCAGCTCGTTTGTCGGCTATTAACATAAAAAAAACAATATTGTTTATCTATTACTTGACCAGGTGCGAAAGCTGGATGCTATAAAATATCTGTGTGATGTCCTTCAGTTGTGATCAAAATAAGAGTATATGGTATATATATACCTACTGTTACTTTAATACTGTTTTTGATGCAGTACCAAGACTTCTTTTATGAGCATTGCTCAGTCTTGTGTCAAACTTTAATTGGCAATGATTGAAATACTATTTTTTGGTAAGATTTACGTGAAGTACTAACATAGACTATAAGTATGTAATACTAACAAATGTGAATCATTGGTTACTTGAAATAAAAGCTATATTATGTTATTATTATTAATTAATAAAATTCGACTGGTAACACACCAACGCCTTCAACTTGTTCGTGTGTACAAACAACTTTATGTTCTTGTTTGATAGGGTGATAATTCACATCAAGAACTATGGAACTCTCTTTCAACTCTGCGAGGTTTATACAAACACATCTGCTTATAACTTCAAATAACATTGCAGTTTGCTTCTTCAATAAAAAAATATTCATTAACAGTGAACCTCTGTCGGTGATCTAATCTGTAAATAAATAAAAGGTACCTGCATCCTGTCGTCCTGTTAGAACCTTTATCTTTGATCTTACGGTTTATTACTGGTATTAAATGTCATTTATAAAGTCCGCTGATTAAATTGTAGGTTAGTACTTCATTGAGATACAATCTAAGGCTGATATAGTTGAAAAAAATAGCACAACTAAATGTAAAGTCAGTTCAGAAGTTACCGTGCAAAGTAATAACGGTAATAAATAAAATAGCAACATGTATA
>PDGT01000009.1:7716643-7748429 GCA_003671415.1 Megathymus violae | reverse complement strand
TTATTAAATTCGACCATTTTGTCAATTTTGATAATTTACATCAGTGAGTCATAAAATGTCATAAATAAAATTATAATTTTATATTGTACATAGCACGAACTTCATTTCATATATGTATAATTCAAGTCAAAAGTTCCACAATGACATTTACGCAATTTATTTCTTTGAACGTTCGTTATTCACTTAACACCTTTGAATCGGTAAATTACGAGCAGTAGGTCTCTAATTGGTCCTGACCACACTACCGGCACGCTGTGGTCTTCTGACTGGGGATTGTGGCATTCTGAGCTTTGTCTAACAATGTAGCTACCTCGCGTGACCGACTCAATATTTGTCGAATGGTAATTTCATCTACCTATAACACAAGGTAAGGGTAATAATTTGGGTGGGAGAAGAAGTGGAAGTAGTGAACTATGTTATGGAAAAAATAATTGTAAAGACCCAATTTGTATAGGAATTTCAACATTCAATCGAAGATAAAAATATAATTATGCTCTCCAAGTTCAACGTTACATTTCGCCATTGCCTTAATAAATTCGAAAACGCTAAATAATAATAATGAATATAAATAATAAATATAATGCATAATGCTTTTCAATCGATAAGAACCCAAAAACTGACTGCCGAGCCAAACCCGTCTTCCACATGTATCAACTACTTGCCATTGTTTTACACAAGTTCTTGTAGTCTCTATACCTATGTACGCCGGATGGCTACCGGGTTTTAGTGAGTAGTAATCCCATATAGGCCGAAGAAGTAAAGTATTTTTTGATGAATTTCCCTTGCTCAAATTGATAGAATTTAAAAGTACCTTAAAGTTAAACGAGTGCGATATTTTGCAGTCGATTTCAAAAGATAGTATTGCTCAAAAAAGATAAATACTTTTAAGAATAACATTTTTTGCGACTTTAAAATGCTGTGTTTACTAGAAATTATTTAGAATCTGTGAAATCAGTCTACTATCCAATAAACGAATCAATTTACTAATTTAAAAAAAATTGTTACGCTTTTTATTACTTTAAAATTTTAAGCATTTGTTTTGTTTTGGATTCAGATATTGCATTAAATTTATTGGTAATAAAAGTACTTTCACAGTATAAATACAGTTTCACGGTATAACTTTTTATTTATAGACGGATTGCAATGGAACGAACTTTAAATATTAAGTGATATTGCAATACATTAGTGAAAACCATAATGAAATCCGTTAAGCCGTTTCTGAGATTAGTGTGCACAAACGCATAGACAACAAGAGACACATTCTAACAACTATTGATTTGAGGTTCGATTGCGTTAATTAAGGCTCCTAATATTAGTTTTTCTCATATACGTCTCGGATAAAATTGTCTTCTTTTTCTTCACGTGCCATCTCTATCAAGGAGGTCGGCAACCTTTTGTCGATACGTCTCTTTATCAGCAGTCATATGAAGTAGCTTATCTGTGCTTTTAAACCGCAGCCAGTCCCTTATATTTCCAATCCAAGAGATTCTTCTTCTAACTGGATGTCTACTTCCTTTAATTTTGCCTTCAATTATAAATTTTAATTAGTTATATTTATTGTTCCTGTATATTTGTCCAAAATAGGCTGTTTTTCTTTTCTTAACGGTTTTCACAATTTCCAAATCTTTGTTCATTATTCGTAAAACGTTGACATTCGATATTCTACTTTTCCATTTAATTTTAAACATTCTTCTTGTTAAAATTTTATTAAATATAATGCTTTTTTCTTTTCTCACTACTTTATCGTGCAACATTGTATATCATGTTATAATTTAACCGTCCTCGCCAGCAGCAATTCTTACTGTGAAAATGTCACTGGTACCCATAACACAAGTTTGATCTTAGCACGGGTACCAGAGATTAATATATGCACTTACTTATAGATTACGTAGAAATCTATTGTATTTTCTGTAATTTTTACTTTGTATGCAATTAAAAAAAATTTAATCCTTTAATTAAATATACAAATAGGTTCCTTCGGCAAAGAAGTTAATTTGAAACGGATAAGAACATGAATTTTACGAAAAATTTTCGTCGAACGTACGATTGCGTTGCTTGTACGTAACCATAGTCGGGCCCCCGTTTCTCGGAGTTGTTAAAACGGTATACGGCGCTGCTGCCCAGTAAATACTAACATTTGTAAAATTTTTCTTTTATCTTAGTGTGAATCTTTTAAAGGGTATTTCCTTATGTTGTACCTATACTGCTGTGATAGCATTTTCTTACGTTGCATAACTGTAATTAGTGCTAGAGATGATGTAGGTAGCACTGACGCGTCCCAGATCAATTTTTTCGAGTATATCCAAATTTCGCAGAAACATGTTATCATTTTGTCACATAACGTAAGTAGACACCCTTGTAAGTTTTATAGTGTTATTGCGAAAAGATCTCGGGATCGATTTCTGATCAAAGTAGATATTTATTTTGTAAAAAGATTAAGTTTGGTCTCGAGTTTTTGTTAGTGATGGTTTATCAAGTCTGAACGCCGATTAAACCCAGTTAAATTTGCTGTCACGCAACAGAATTGATCATTCGACAAAAACTTTCCGTACAATTTGTGTTCTCATCCAATTCAAAATTCATGGAATGAAGAATTTTAACGAAGAATTGAATCTTATCTTTAGTTCCCTACAAACCACTTATATAAATGTTTATTATGTTATTACTTTTAACCATTCAAACGACACTATTATATGTATCTAACGATAACAATCGACACGGACCGCTTAACCTGCCCCATAAAGTAGGGAAACATTAAAAACATTTTGCCACTAAGGTTCGCTCATCCAACAGTTAACGCTTGCTTTACAGTACGTCGGATACGTTGTCATTGTATCCTAAGAGATTAACATCTTAACCATAATTACTAGTCTACTACTAATTAGTAGTCTAATACTAATCGTGCTAGAACTTATTCTAATTTTTAAAAAGAGAAATAATCTTATACTGATTGACTCTTTTCTCTTACGCTTCATTCGTGCGAGCGTCTACTTCTGAATCGGTCTCTTTGAAGCTACCATTTTTTATTTTGGTACCCGTCAAACGAGCAAACTAGCTTTGGTAGGTACTCAATACGGACGTGATCACGTCTGGATCACTAAATGCAGATACGTTGACATTACTTTTTTTTAATGTTAATAGCAGACAAACAAGCAGACGAGCCACCTGATGGTAAGTGGTCACCGTCGCCCGTGGACATCGGCAAGACCAAAGGTTGACCGATGCGTTGTCGGCTAGGAAATAAGGAATGACACTTATGTTAATTTAAGTAAATAAATCTGTTGGCTGCCCAACATCAAGTTTTATATTTTTGTTTTATGACAAGATGTTAATAAGAATAAAATTAAAATGGGAGTTATGAAATAAGTGCAGATCAGTTATGTTTGCAAAATAAAACACACAGTAGCATAATCAATTCCTCCTTGTCGATTTTATTTCTCCGCTTACCAAGAAACCAACCTCAAATACAGTTCTGCTACTAACAAACTGACATTGTAATTCAGGTATTTACGTACTTACATAACACTTTCCAATAAGTAATATAAATCAACATCTGGAAAATGAAAAGCGCCAATTACCAATCATTACAATATGTTATTTGTACAAACGGACATAATCAAATACAGTTGAGTGACAGAACTATAATTTATCACAGGTATGATAACATCCGGAAATCCGGTGACGCTTGAATAATTCATAAATATTGGCCAATGACGTAAACTGCGCGAAGTGTCTCAAATTAATATGTCTGATGGTGATCACCTGTTTCACTATTCACGAGAGACGATTGGCGAGGTAATGGGGAATGATAAGAGGAAAAAGAAAGTTTTATGGGCATTACAACAGAAGATGTGAAATGGTTTGATATATATGTATTGACGACCCCGTAGTCCGTAGTTGGTGGTGACCCTGCCTGCCGAGCGTGGGGTCCCGGGTTCGATTCCCGGCCGGGGCAGATATTTATGTGACAGATAAATGTTTGTTCTCGGGTCATGGGTGTTTGTGATGTGATAATTGTGTATGTTCATGCCACCCGCAACACAGGGAATCTTAGTGCGGGGGTGTGAGTGTGTGAACGTTTATTTTTTTATTATTATAATGATACCATTATTATTTCTGTAATCTCATCGCAGAATCAGCAATGATTGTGTAATAATCATTATAATAATTTCATTGTGGACGACATGCACAAATAGATTTATATTCCAAACGAAGATCAGTAAATCGTGTGACAATTAAATCCTACATATCATTCAGTTTATGTAAATAACAATTGAAGTCAGACTGTTTTACCTTAAAATTTAATAATTAAAAAATTAATTAATTGTGGATTTGTATTTGGTTGTCATTCAGTATTCGTGTTCGTAAATACTATAGAAACATTTTTGATTTAGCATCGATACAAACCTTTTCTTTTACCATTGACTTTGCTGATAGCCAATATATCTGACAGCATTTCGTGTTACACTAGCAGCGCATTATTAACAGTTTATTGTCATATCGTATTTAAAGACGGTAAGTTAAATTAAACGAGGCTTGTGTTAAATAACATTTAATTGAACTTTGGAAAGGAAATTGATCTGTGAGATTGGAGAATCTCATGCTGAGCACTTATTATCAAGACTTAAAAAGGAAGTGATAAAATTTAGTGATTGCATTAGTCGTTAAAAACAGCGATATATTCATGACTGACTTCATATAGGACAGTGGTTTCCACATACGTAATAATGAAAATATTTTGATTTTACAATATATCTTACTCACTGGCCCTATCATGGTCAGACATGTCGCTACTGACTAGAGTTACGGCTGGAGTTAACTTTTACGTTTTGTTTTTATTTACGCAGGGCCCGACACCGGTATCTGTAATGTTCCGTCACTGTATGTGCTGACGTTTTAAGTGGTATTCAAGTGTGCTCATAGATTATCCGTTTCTACGAAAATACAGTTCATTAGTTATACCACTAATAATATCCTAACAGTTCTAGATATCTAGTTCAGAATAATGATTATTAATTAATACTATTAATAAAACTGTAATTGGATTGAATCCGTCTATCAATTTTTTTTGGAAATTGTAATATAGGTTTTTTATCGGCATATAAATAGTTAGAGAACAAAAAATTCTAAATAAATATCGAACTCAGAATCGCCTCGGCAGGCTGAGTCACTAAACTCCACTTTTTTATAGGATCGTTTGAAATTTATTTATTTCACCTATTCGGCATATCTCTTCAAAGGTAATTAACGGCTTACGTAGACATTTGTATTATAACGAAGATATAATCAAGATGGCGTCGGATTATATGCAGTGGAACTCGTGGATATTAGCATAATTATAGACTCAAGTGTTACCGACGTTAAGGAACTTTGATGACAAATTAATTGGCTTTCGTGGTTACCAGTAATATTGACATTCAATACAAACTATTTAGATAGGTTAGGTGATATTACCACAGAGTAAGTATAATAATAAGTAACAGTGTTTCATCTCCTTTGATGTTGATAGAAAAGTCAACAGTGTTTAGACCTTGCGTTGTTTTAGCAGTGTTTTGACACAAAAATATTATGAAAAAATATTTGTAATAAAAATAAATATTTAATGTGCAAACCCTTAACATTCATCCCAAAACGCTGTTACTGGTTCGGTTCGTCTCCTATTATACTGCACGCTGCGCATGTGCTCATCTATCAGTCGAGTAGACTCTCCCTATACTCTTATATTATAATACAAAATCGTTAAAACAAAAGTATCAAGCAATATCAATGTCAAAGTTTGTGTCGCTGTTTCTTTTCTTCAATGATAACCTTTCGAACGGGTTACCAAAAAACGAGATGCCAATAATGTACATAAGTATCTTGATAAAATACCCTAAATATTAAATAATTTTGAATTTGAATTCAGGTGATGTAAAGTTTTCATTGAAATTAAAGATTAACTGTAGATTTGGGAGTTAAGAGATCGAGAATTTGGAGGGCACGCTAAAAGTGCAGTTGGTATCAGTTGTTACCATTAGATAACAGCCATTAAGTCGTGTAGGAGACTTTCTGGAGAATTACGTTGACCATCATCTCCAATACGAACTGAACCAGCAGGGCACAATTAGTTGAGGCCTTTTCAGTACCGAGATACTGGTATGCATCGAGTCGCTTATGGGTAAAGGAGTATTTCGCATTATGTTACACTCGGACAGGTATTAGATAACATGATATTTGTCGTTGCCATAGCTCACAATCATATTCGATAATTCCTATGTGTATACCCTCCATGGCTTACAGCTCGCATCGCACATCTGCATGGCTGAAATTACATCCTCGGAGAAATTCTCACGTCGTACGCGTGGAGTAATCGCTCGGAGGGTGAATATTAATGCGGTTTGGATACTATCACCTATCTACCAACCAACTGTACAATATATATATTTATATCTTAAAGTATACTATGATATATGATCTTAAAATATATTGTTCAGTACCAGGAACTCATGGATTCTTATAATTAACTAATATGTAAGTATTATTTCGGTTTAAAATAAATAGGCATGTGTAAGGACTAAAGGCTTTTTAGTAATAGAAGGCAGTACGTCTTCATATCACCTTCAAAAGGTTCAGCATGTTTTTATGGGGTTTGGAGTTTGTTTTTACAATAAGGTTACAAAGTTGATATATGAGGTAAATTTTAAGCGACGCGTTAAAGCACAGCTTATAGGTAAAGGATATTATGGTATAGACAAATATATTAATGTCATGAACGCCTGGAAATAATAATGTTGAAATCAGTTCCACGCAGGTTTAAACTTATTTTGTAGTTGCTACGTATTATTTCAAATGATGTGTTGAGGGGTTACTTTCGCTGTTTCTTCTCCTTTACGGAATACTTAAATGATTTTGAATTTGAATAGAAGATTAAGAAGCGAAAGCAAGTTGAACTATTAATTAGACTTTATCGAAGTTTGATGGTCTGGTTACATACTATGGTCAATAAGACATGCACCCTATGTCTGTTATAAACATGAGGCATTGTCTGTATATTAAAGAAGTTTAATTTTTTTCGAATGGAGATTGAAAGAGAATAGTGGAATCGAACCGTAACCAATTTTTTTTTTCGACAATATTTCCTATCTTTTCAATATTTTTCGCCTATTTTGTCAAATCATCACACTAATTTATTAACTAGGTGATATATGCAAATTAAATAAAAACAATCGGGGTTTTGTTTTATGTTGGCATCGAGATATTTCAAAGGAAACATCGCGTATAACGGAAGGCAATCGTCGATTTTTAAATTTGTTATGACGCAAGTTCGTGGTAAAATTTAGTTGCTGTTGATGTGGATACTATAAGAACCAAGGTTGTAAATGTTGTAAATATCGACTGTTGCAAAAGAAGAATCAATTCGTGTCGAAAACTATAACGTGTCAAAAACTTACTGATATGGAATAAAAGTGCCGTAACATGGTTCATTAAACAATTAAACAAGGTTACACGGAACCTTAAATTTCCGTGTCTAAAACGACACTTAACAACTCAATAAACTCGACATACTGCAATGTGTAATCCGTAATTCATAACATTTAATAGCCATATCGACATTAATTCACATTTAACGTATTTCTATTACATTTACGCAGATCAGCGACTTTTCTTTGATTGACCGGTCATTCTAATGACATGTTTTGGGTGTGTGTCGAAATTTTTCACGTCTTAAAGTTTCTTGTTAGATCTCAAATAGAAGGTCTAACAATAATTTTAACAATTTGATGAAATTAGATCGCTACGTAATCATCATACAGAGTTTTATCACATAAAACAAGTACGCAATAATAATTTTCGTTGAATTGTAGCGTAACAAATAGTCAACGCCATCTATTGAGCAATGTCATAGCCGTGACCCGTTATCTGGAAAAACTAAAAGTTTGAAAATATAACCTTCTCCGTTATCAAGTTAGGTCGTTCAAAAATAACCCGATTTCTAACCAACTCATCGACGATTAACCATAAAAAGATAAGTACTGCATTTAGTGTTTATTACTTGGATACTAAGTACTTAGGTAAGGTATGTAAGTACTTCATTCGTAGTCGAGATAATGTTACCCGTTTTCTAACAGCAGGTGTAGACTTGTGGTCAGTCTCTGTAAATAGACTTAGGAACATTTGCGTTGTATTCTTATTGTCGTATTCTTACATCGCGGGTCGGTAGAATGGATTCGTATAAACCAGTTCAAAGCTAGTTCGAGGTTATGTACAAAATATGTAGTTGTTTAAATATATTTTTCAAGTATTGGGTGTATTCTACAACTGGCTGTCCATAAGTGTTTTAATGATCATACTAATGATCATAAGAACGAACTGCATTTTTAATTGATGACATAATTTCTGAACGACTATTTTGATTGTTATTCGTGTTGTACTTCATTTGCCTAAACGATAATTTATAATCAAAGCTTGATTGGTATTACTATATTCGAGTTATTGATAATTTCAAATAAGTCTCGATAGGTACTCAGTATTATTACATAAGACGATTAAGAAAATCTATGATTTACGTAAAGAAATAGCATCTTAATTGTTTTAGGAATGGGTGTTTCTAGTTTTATGAATTAGAAACATATTAAGAAATAAATGAATATCCATATTCACTTTTATTTTCTATTCCACGAGAACAGATCCATTTCTCGGGATGAAAAATATTGTAGATTATGTCACATATTATAAAATACTAATATGCCAAATATCACCTAAACCTTATCTTACAGAATAGCCACCCCGCTCTCTGAGTAACAAAACATTGTTACTCTTTCCATCTGCTGTTTACCACAGTATTTTCTTCTGGGTATCAGTTTTCAGGTTCTTTAAATTAATATATTTTTTTCCTGTAATAACCACAACAACGATAAAACATTATTTACTTATACACAATAGAAAGTATCCTAGATATGTATGGACCCATGATATCTATATATTAGTAAAAAATATAACAGGACCAAATCTGTAGGTACATTATAAGTAAATTATGAAAATTGCAATGTAGATCTTATTATCGATCAGAGATCATAACCATATTTGAAAAGTAATTGTCTGTTGCAAAAATATTACGCGGATAACGATCAGATTGATTTGAAGCGTGACATATTTATAACCTCATATATGTAGGTATCTATATTTAAACTCAAAATAATGCTATCTTTATTTATTTGCCTGTTGTGACATCACACAGAAACCATTTAACGGTATCACTGTATCAGGAATCCAAATTCACAGTTAAGTTATGAATATCATGTTTAATTTCATAAAAAGCAAACTAGTTTTTTATATAATGACAAGTCGGCAATCAAGCCAACAGGCCACGTGATGGTAGCTGGTCGTTGTCGCTCATGAGGTTTAATAACACCATAGCTTTTCATGTCAAGAATAATAAATAAATAAATAAACGTTTACACACTCACATCCCCGCACTCGGATTCCTTGTGTTACAACTGGCATGGACATACACAAATATGACATCACAAACACACATGACCCGAGAACAAACATTTATCTGTCACATAAATGTCTGCCTCGGCCGGGAATCGAACACGGGAACTCTCGCTCGGCAGGCAGGGTCACTACCAACTGGGCTATGGAGTCGTCAAGTAGTATCAAGGCCGTGAAATAATCAATTTTATAAAGAGAGAGTGCGAATTTTGTTTCTTTATGTATTTGCGGTAAGTAATCTCCGAAACCACAGTTCTTATCCCTATATTACTTTACCATTTGTAAGGTACATTATTCCGGATGAATATAGACTATATAGTATTGAACATAAATATAATATATAATAGTCTTAATGATATTCGTCAACATTGTCTCTATTTGTGTTAACTTAAATCCGTATTTTCCAACCTATAATTAAATAATTTCTAAATCGGAACGAACTCAGAGGTGGAGTGCTTGTTATTAATGAAACCATCTAAGTTTTTTTCGCTTCGTATGCCGTCGATAAGCATAACGCCGCATGTTTATTGGCGACAGAAAGCGTTCGGCGAGTCCGCGTACTTTCTCGCGCGTTCGGAGAAATTTTATTTGAAGCCCGATTTACGAGCTGGTAATATTTGTAACTGTAGTTAAAGATTTTTTATTCTGTTATCCTTATGAATTGCTTAAATTGTCACATGGTTTAATAACAATAAATTTTTTTTAAACTATTTAGTCGAGTTTTTGATTAAATTAATTTTGGTATTCAAAAACATTTTGGTATTAAAGATAGTAAAAAGGCAAGTACGATTTTGCAAAACTATTTTGAATTGCGTCTAAGCTTGAGGTGATTTTGCTGGTTTTTGTGGTACTGGCAAGATAAAAGCAATTATAATTATAAATAATTGAAAATGTTTATTTTCAAAAATTTTCCTTATCTTTTATAATCTAACTCTTGTCAAAATTCGTCTTTATAGATCAACGCTAAATAATCTAATCTCGACCAAATCAATCATATATAATTTAATTTTTTATAGTAAATCTACTGACCCTATAATTTGTCTAATAAATAATCTATTTAATTCACGTATTTTCCGGAGCTCGGTATCCTTATTGATTTGAACATTAATAAACTCTGCGATTATACATTTCAAAATAGGAACACCAATATATACAAAGTTTTATTTATCCGAAGTGATAAATAAAACCATGCGAAGTTCGAATTCTAAGTTGAATGATAAGTGAAAATGTTATGAAATTACCCGATCGAGTGTAAATCGGGATCAATGTACAGAAAAATTTATATAACCTGCAAAATTCACAATTAACTTCAATAACTGGGGTAACATTAGGTAAGTATTATGGTCTCAACCATGGACTGCGTAACTTTGGGTCTCGGGTTTCTCTTATGAGATGGGTCACGGACGTGGTTATTGACCGTCTTGACCACAATGTTCTACTGACGGTCAGCAGACATTGTACATCTTTAAAAACAACATAGAATATGTATGCAGTTGTTATAACAATGTTTTGTTTCACCGAAGCAAATGGTATTTAATTTTCAATACTGACACATTCG
Organism: Megathymus violae; assembly: GCA_003671415.1. NCBI lineage: Eukaryota > Metazoa > Arthropoda > Insecta > Lepidoptera > Hesperiidae > Megathymus > Megathymus violae. The sequence goes on along the minus strand of PDGT01000009.1, from coordinate 7,737,397 downwards.
TTACTTTGAAATAACTATGATTAGTACAGGATTCGAATTCAAACCGTTCAGCTATTAAAGCTTGGGACAGTATAGTTACAATTAAATAGTTGATCAATGAGATTTAATTTAATACTGCAATTCAAGGCAACAAAATAGCCAAAAATCGGTACGACCTTTCAAAATCGAGCTGAATTATTGCAAAATTGTTATATTGATGTTTTGAAATAAATTCAAACAACGTATTTATTTTTATAATTAAATTAAAAAAAAAAACCAAGGGGTTATTTTATATTTCTATCGCACTTTATGTAACCAAAAAGTCTAACGCGCAAAGGTATAAATTTTAACCGTGACCGACTGATCCAAAATCAAAACAATCGTTCAAGATCTTCCGATCAGGACCGTTCGGAATGTATGAACACTTATGAAATTATCGACGATCCATTCAAACAGGCACGTCGCAGCAGCGAGCACCTTGCAACACCATGCATACAGTGCAAGTCTAGGAAAACTCAGCTACCGTGCATCCAGGAATTCCGAGCACGGGGACACAACAGTCAATTAAAGAAAAAACTCACCTGTTTCCAATGCCAACAGTCAAACCGATCCCGCCATTCCACAACACAACAATAATTCCAAAAAAACACACAATCACCAAGTTGCAATATAAATTGTAACGTAATAAATAAGTTGTAACGTACTGGAAAGTAAACGTAACGTACACTCCACACGACGGCTGGCGAGGCACTGTCTTCGTCTTGCCTCTTGCTCGGATTCGTTTGTAAGCGTGAACTTGACGTTTTCAAGACCGCGGCTCTATTCTTGCGACTGTCGACTTACTGTCGCTGGAATGCGATATTGCGTCGGAAAGGGTGAGTTAACTCATATTCAGTAAGCGTTGTTTGTAAACAGTGTAATAATACGTAGTATTACCGAATAATTTTCCCGAACAATTACCGCATTTTTGGCAATATGAAAATCAAATGTGCTCACAAGTTTGTTTTACAAAATTCACCTTAAAATAACACTGAATCTGAGTACGATTATGGCTGTAAGTGCATACTGATTATAATTATAAATACAAAGAAAATAAAAAACCCCAGGCAATTACACTTTATAATTTTATATTTCACGAAGCGACTTCTATATATTACAATTTTTTACGTCATTCACATAGTTTTTTGCGTTCTTAAAAAAAGTGGAATTACAATTATTTGATGTTAAATATTACTTAATCCACACTATGATGAGAATGTCGCAGAATATAAATTAAATTGATATTATTTCTCGTAATCAAAACCATGGGTAAAGTCTTTGTAAAATAATTATCACCAGGTTGCATTTCAGCAATCATGATTCCATGTTTACTTATTCCTTTTTTGACATAAAAAACACTAATATTTGTCTCTTCAAAACTGGTCAAGTTATAGCCTCAAATATAAATTCGTTAAAGCAAAGCAGTTACCAGAATAACTCCCCGTGTTCAACCTCCGTCCATTGATTGCAGTGGCCACCGTACTGTAACCATGAGCTCTCGCTCGCTACTCGATCGGAACTCGCACTAACTTATTACGTTTTTTTAAGTAATGTAAATATCTAAGGTAATAATTATCTATCGACTTTACAAGCACTAAGCAACATTACAAGTCTTGGTGTTCATATAATTATTAAATTGTGCCTTTTTGCATCGACAAGGGAAAAGAGTTGAAATCATGCACGCATATGAAAATAATATCACTTACTTCCGGACGGGAAAACGTCGAGAAGAAACATATTCGTCTTAAATTTTTCTATAATGTTCTCAAACGTGTTTGTCTTTCATTCTTCTTCTTTTTTGGTCGACAACGCATTAGTGATGCCTTTGGTGTTACCAATGCCCTCGGGCGACGGTGACCACTTACCGTCAGGCGGCTTGTCTGTTCGTTTGTCGGCTATTTATTTAAAAAAAAAACGTGTTGATGGGAAGTCTGCCAATCTGCACTTGGCCGTAGACTGTGGCCTTGGTCTCTTACCATTATATTTATATTATCCTGGGATAACACCGGACACCACATTAGGAGAGTTGTGGCTTGTAATTAGTACAGACGGGCGAATTGTTTCTATCATACAAAATACATTACTAGCTTCCTTCAAATATGTTTTATTATTTACTGGAATATACGTATGCAGAATATACGCAGAATATACGTAATATATAGTACGTAATAATAATACGTAATAGAATATATGCAGAATATACGTAATACATATAATAATAAGTGTTGTTATAGTTACAAAGATCAACTCCACGTGTAACGATGGCGAATACAGATGGTAAATATTCATTAGAGCCCACACTGATCCACTGGTGGAGTCGAGGTTTCTGTCACAATGAGAGCGCGTATGGTCATGGTCCACGCTGGCAGTGCGGGTTTTCTGACTTCGTATTCCTTTGAGGACATTATGGAGAGCTCTTAAGTATGGTTTCCTTATGGTTATTTCCTTCATCGAAGCGAGTGATAGTTCATTGTTAATATGCATATACATAGTTTGAGATGCGTGTAAAGTTCGAACTCGCGTTACGGTGTTCTCGACTACGTTCAGATAATATCTATATATATATAATAAAATTCTACCTGATGGCTGTCTGTGCATGAACGATATATAACAAAAAATATTATTAAGGGCCTTTATTAACGCAATAGAACACAAAAGAACGGTTGTCAGAATTTTCGTCTGTTTGTCTGTGCGTTTGTTCGCGCTAATCTCGGTAACGGCTTAACCGATTTCGCTCTGGTTTTCACTGATGTATTGCGCTAAACATCGCTTAGTACTTAAAGTTTGTTTCAATGCAGTCCGTCCATAAATAAAAATGTTATGAATTAATATTGTGATTTTTAATCCGTCGAACGGGAAAAACACAGTCCTAGTAGAATACAGGTGGTATTTCGAAGCTTAAGGGGTAGTTTTCCTGAAGCGAACCGAGGGCAATTGCTAGTTCTACATATATTTCTGCATTAAACAGAAATATATGTTCTTTATAACTTCAGTTTTGTAATTATAAAAGACGTTACAGTAAATATAAATTGCATGTTTTAATTATCACCTTTTTGTTTGATATAATATATCAAGAAATCTTTTCTGTAAATAGTGTAAATAGTAATTCGCATGAATGGATACGTACACATACATAATATATATGTATCATAGTTTTGTGTTATCCTAGTATCGAGATCTCACTTCGTATGTCGATTCTTACATTCACAAATAATAATCGAACCCTCATTTGTATCAGGAGTTTTATAAACTTTTCCAGGTATCGTACACTTATACCTTTATTGTGAATCAGTCTATGTATCGGTAGAAACCGTTTGAACACCTGTGCCATAGGTTTTGAGATTATCACGTTCGGTCAGAGAGATAGAGAACTAATTTAGATCGTAATTAAAGGTTATATCCATCCGGAATAATATACCTGTCTAATGGTATTTTTTTTTAAATAAGTGCCGTTGCGAGAGATTACTTTCTGCATAATTACATATATACAAACTCACAAAACTCGCGTTCTCTTTTTATAATATTACTAGCGGTCCACCCCGGCTTCGCACGGGTGTAGGTACTTTTATTTTTATACATTTTGAGATATACTTATAATTTTATCTTGATATGTACTAATATTGTAGAACATTTTTTTGTTCTATGATCAATAGTTTCCGCAGCGTATGCGATGACAGAAATTTTTAAGCAAATTTTTTATACCTTGGTTCACGTTACTGAAATTTTAGCAAAGATCTCTTATGTTTTCTCGTAATAAATATAGCCTATGTTACTCAGGGACAGTGTAGCATTCTAATGGTGAAAGAATTTCAAAAATCGGTTCAGTGGTTTGTGATTTCATTCGTTACAAACATACAAAAATACAAACCTATCCTCTTTATAATATTATAATAGATTAGTTAGTATTATAGTATGAATATAGATAAAAATACTATAAAAATCTCCAATCTTTTGTTCGAGTATCATTAATGCGAGTTAAGTTTAACATACACCAATAAGACAAGGTTATGTAATAAAGAGTAAAATATAAATTATTTAAACTATCTAAATTGCACTCATATACGAGCACAACAACCACTTCTCATAGCGTTTCAATATAAGATCGTAATAAACTTAATTATTTCACCGTTCCCAGATGTTATCAGACTGATAGCGCGCGATTGTGCATTAAACGCATTACGAGGGGTAAAACCTTTTAAGGCTTAATGAGCATCTCATGTCGGAACAGTGCCATTATAAATAAGTGCCATTGTTATAAATGATACGTCATTATGTCAAATCAAATAATTTATTTAGCTACCAATTGATACCTACTCGATGATCGATTATTGTGTGGTTGTTTTGGTTATCCATTGGTGATCTACTGCAACGCAATGGCGTTTCAATGTAATTACGGTGGCATGTAGCGTACCATGGTGCTCTAATATGCATTGGATAGGGGGTTATGGGACCAGTCCATGTCGACCAATGTCGAACTTTCATATGCCGCTCATATGCCGCCGGCGCCGTAATGACTACTAATCTGGTGGTATCTGTCGGCGCCGACAACTGAACGCGAGCTCCGAAGCATAATAACTCACAAATTGGCCTTTAACGGTCATAAGTCTTACTACCGGCCACGCCCGCATTTGCTTAACTCGGATGATCGCTTACGATCGACGTAAGCCTGTGAGCATTTCACTAGTGGTTTTACTGAGTTATACCTATCGAAGTATCGATTATTGTAATCAAAGTGTAATAATGTAATTGACGACCGCGTAGCAACATTTCTTTTGATCTCCCTGTTCGATTCCTGGCCGGGATCATGATTGCCCTCCTGTCGTGGGTGTTTGTGATGCCATTAAGTGTGTCCATGCCATCTTCAGCATATGGAATATTCGCTTATTTATTTATTATTTTATACTGTGGTAAGCATAAGGAATACTGACGCAAGAAGTAATGGTATGAAACTAAAATAATTTGATTTTCTTTCTATGTAACTGTTAACATAGAAGCAGCCACTGTTTCATCATATTCGTATGGTATGTATACCCTTGTTGTACAGTATTCTGTAAAAATGAATAATTTTAATGTGGTATCAAAGAATTTTATAATAATATGAGCCGTAAGTCACTTCATTCATCCTTGAATCCAAACAAATTTCTCCTGCTCATGATGCACCCTGCTAAATATTTTGACATCATCGAATGGAAGAGACAGTAACACTCAGTGCCAGCCATTGGAAATCTCTGGGCTGTATAAGTACTCTGTATGGTGTATAATGTTTCATAAGACGAGTTTTTAACTCCTTTAGTGAGTGTGAGTGTGGTCACAACTAAACTGCGGTGACGTGAAGGAACTCTTGGTGGCGTTACAGATGACATATGACATATTACATATCGTGAGTATCTTAGTAACATGTGTACAACCCACGGTGAGTTTAGTTCAACATTGTTTGTCGACAAATTACAATATGTAATTTAAACTTTGGGCCGTTCGGAAGATGTGGATTCGAATCTTGCCTACAGTTATTTTTTCCAAGTTGTGTATTAAATTAGTATTAATTTACTTTACATTGCAGCGATTCAACAAGAGCCATTTTTCAGAATTTTCCATTTGCCATAAGATATCATAAAAATTATGATAAGCTCAGTTTAAATGACGTTAAATGGAACTCAGTGTAAGGTAAATACAAGAGTTGGTAATGTCATAATCTATCGTCATTTCCCGTCACGGAACTTGAGAACCATTTGTATTCTCCGAACCGATACGAATCGACGTGACAATACGCAATCACGATTCTTACAACTTGATGATACTCGGGTGATCTACATTTATCACATTATTTCGCGTACAACTTTATCGTGACTTCAATATATCTGTTTTTGTTCTTGAGTGCTCAACGTTTAATTTGAGTAGTGGCATAGAGTTTGAAAAAAGAAGTAAAATCTTTAAGGTTTAAATTGTCATAACAATGATCATTAGCAATAGGTTGCATTAGTCACTAAAAGCCAGGTGAATTCAATGGCCATTTGTAGTTTCCATAACAATGAAAAATAAAGATACTGCAAAACTACTATAATTTGAAAAATTCTTGTTTAATTTTAAAAAAAATGATGACGCCATCTAGAACGTTTCGGACTACTACGAGCTCATCTTGTTTTTGTTGAAAGCAGACCACTAACAAGTTTTAGGATAGACTACTAGATGGCGTGGTCGGTGTTGAAAGTAGACCACTAACAAGTTTTAGTATTGACTACTAGATGGCGCTGTTTATCAAATTAAGCCTTCTTAGGTTTCTCTTTTCCGCAAGGCTTAGGGGGCCTCGATGAAATTAATCTGAGGAGACTGATTTAAATAGAAATAATGTAATTGTTTTTATTTTTATTAATCAAATGAATTTTTAAACCAGTTCTTCAAGTTTCTGAAATTTTAGATCGATATCTTTTAGTTTAAAATATATCTAGTAAATTGGATATTTAATGTTTAAAAACGTTAATGTTTATTAAATAATGTATCTTTCACCCACAGACATTTCACAGAGAGTTCAAAGAAAGCTAACTCTTTCGAATGTCGAAACTCCGATCACAATCGAACAATTCGAAATTAATTTTTCAAATTTTGAATACATTCACACACACAAACTTTTAAAAAGATATTTATTAAAGTACCTGGTTATTGTTTAAAAAAAAACACTCTTTATACCACAACATAAATTTGTGTTAATCGTATTCTTACTTTTTAATTACTCCATACATATAAAGTTGTTTCTCCTCCTAGCCAATTCATTGGCTTCAATTAACGTGTCCAAACAATATTCATGTCTTGATCTATAAGAACGATCGTGTGGCAGTCACTCATTCACTAAATTACTTATGCTCTGTGTTTTAGAATACATAATATTACAATACCCCCGGTGTGGTTATAGATCGACTATCTCTGTCTCTAGGACTGACGACGATGAAGGTGAGTGAACATTGCCTTCGAAGCCAATTGTTAATAATACAATCCTTTCCATAATAAATTAATTATTACACCCATATCAAATTGTTACACCAAAAAATCTCACCTTATTGAATGAGAGGCGCATTTCTACACTAAACTGCCATATATAAATAGTCATTCCCGAAGGAATGAATATGAAGAATCATATTCATTCTTCTGTGGGCATTCTGTGTTAATTGAAGTGTCGACTTAGAAACGTAGGTATGTGGAATAAGTGAATGGTAGATAGTTACAAAGCGACCTGCACATTTTCCAGAACACTATTGCAAATATCGAACAAATTCATTATCCAGGAAACAGTTCCAATCTACCTAAGTGTAGTAGAGTTGTTAAGTAAACGCTTTCTGCTCAGTCCATTTGCGCTACAATACATCTTTGAGGGTAGTCCGGAATCAAATCAAATCAAATCAACGATGTTTCGAACTGACAACTGAATTTCGCTATCGATTCGTACATATCTGTTTGTGTTAGATGCACTTTAAATAGATAAGACGTTGAAGATATGATTTGAGGTCCTGGATGCAGCGCAAAGTTTTTAAACTAAAGTGCAAATTTGAAACCCGTTTGGTGAGAGAAGGAAGTATGTTTTAAGTTTTCCGTAATGTTCCAATAGGTCTGCACTAGTCGATTGGCATTTGGTTGAAGTAATGTCTTATAACCTGTTTCGTTCCGACAGGAGACCGAAGCCCAGCACACATGTATACAAACATACAACGTACGAACAGGTATACTTTGTGGTACTCGATAAATTAACCTAAGTTACGACTTTTATTGTGATTATGATAATGATTACATACATTTAATGGTGTTAGCTGCGATCGTATTTAATCATCGCATGTCGCATATACCACATCTGATATAGTAAAAAAATCGGTATAAATTATGTTGATTTTCCATGAGATAATATGCACATTGCTAAATTTTTATGTGATTCCAGCCGATTCACATTTATGAAGTAATAGTCTATATATATTTTTTGTTACGTTAATAGCCGACAAACGATCAGACAAGCCAACTGATGGTAAGTGATCACCTTCACCCATGGACATCAGCAAGAAAAAAGGTATCACTGACGCGTTGTCGGCCAGGAAATGAGAAGAATGTAGGAAAGAAAGTACTGACTCTCAAGCCCCAGCCGGAACGCGACTAGTCGTTTTGCGGCTGACTCAAGTAAGGGGTGGTGGCTAGCCAGGCAGGCTTCACGGCAAGATAATAATACCACTAATAATATTAATGACTTAATAATAATATTGATAATATAATCCTACGCGAAGTCCTACAACCAAGCAGGCTGGCTTTTGTCGCCTATTACGACACCCTGTTCTGCCGGTATGGGATTGGGGGAAGTATTCTAGGCCGCTCCAATACGGTCCAAATTTTTAATTTATTGTTCACGATGGACATATTAACGGTAAATTTTACGTTTATTTTGAACAGTGGATTTTATCGACCATCAGTGTACTGAGTTAGTACTATTCTCAGTGTTAACAGCCACGATTATTAGTGGCCCCCGATGTTCATTGCAACACACACTTCTCGGTGAAACTACGAGCTCATCAAACGCTGTAATCGTGTTTCTCAACTACGCAAACTTAGGTTAAGGACAAAATTAGGCATGCGGGTGGCGGTGTGGGCTAACAGAGAGTGAATAGAAGTTCTATATTCTATAAGTTCTATATTCGTCATAATCACGATACTAACTGCTCTATTTTACAATGATATGATCAAATTTTTCGGGAAACAACAGTATACTGACGACCCTATAGCCCAGTTGGTAGTGACCCTGCCTGGCGAGCGAGAGGTCCCGGGTTTAATTTCCGGCCGAGCAGACATTTATGTGACAGATGAATGTTTGTTCTTGGGTCATGGGTGTTTGTGGTGTCATATTTGTGTGTCCATGCCACCCGCAACACAGCGAATCCTAGTGCGGGGGTGTGAGTGTGTAAACGTTTATTTATTTTATAAGTCTTGAAAATTACACTACGCAATGATTTTGGTATAGGAAACTATTAACTGTAGGGTGTTTCGTTTCACGTAAATTGTAAATTTTTTTTTCGTACATTATTTGACATATTATTTTTTGTACTTAATGTGCTTCTTTTTATAGCGTTTTCTGCGCAAACGTTGTCTGGAGGTGACTCTATTTGGCGGTAATTGTAATCTAATGCAAACGTTTCTTTGTGTGTACCGTAAAAAGAATATTATCTACATATCACTGTAAATAAAAGCAAATTCTTATTGTTGAGACGTTACATCAGATTACAATAGTGAAGTTGAACAGTTTACAACAATACATTACTTGACGTTAGTAAGGGTTATGATTTTACGCGGTAAGATTTATTCGATGAGAGTAAGCGAATATCGTTTCACGCTTGCCTTAACTAATAACACCACTTTGTTGTTTTTGCTATGACGAGAAACGGTGCAAAAATCTGCATAACAGTTAAAACCTATCGAGATTTAAAGTTAAAGTTGCATAAAGACAAACTTACTTCTTTGCCGTTAGAAGAGATATATCCTCGCTAAGTTTCTCAATAAAATTACAAACGTCACTAATATTTTTATGAACATGTTTAGTAGGAAAGCTTCGAGAGCCTGTTAAGTTTTTAATAGCAATACATCAGACGTCTGGTCACAGAGCGTCTGGTGCATGGTGCAACTTGTTGACGTGCCGCGATGACAATGGTCATCTGGCGGCATTTAAGACGAAACTAAACAAAACAAGAGGTCGAATATAAAGAATGTCAATAATGTAATAATATTTTAAATGAGAAGTTTTATATATATATTTTTTTATAGTTTTTTGTAATATCCAGGGTTTCAAAAATGTATGACATTGTTAGATTTTGGAAATTCTAGTATTATTTACAACCATTTCCAAACCGAAAGAATTTAAATAAATTATGAATCTAATGTTTTGTTTATAGTGGTTCAGTAATAGGAATATATACAATGTTAAAAACAACCCAATTAACAATAAAAACTTTTTGTGATACTTGATAACTTAAAGCAAAATTGTATTTCTAAAACGGACACCAAAAACATACTAAATGTATGGTTAATATGTATTTTCTATTATCATACGCAAAGTTCGCTCGTACAGCACGGATGGAGGTGAAAAATAAAAAGCCCATGATGCTTTCATTACGTAAAAACTCTTTAGAGGACAAATTACTACCCGCATGTGTGATATTTCTATACTTTTTGTTACCACTTTTTCATAGGAATAACACAAAAAAAGGAAATCTAATTTATTGCTATTTTCGAACTCAGCGATGACTTATTGATGTCCGGAGATGATGTCTGGTGAAAACTTGAATTAAAATAAAAAAGTAAAATTTCGGTACATGCTAAAAATTGACATGTAAACTTAGGAAACGATGAAAAAATTTCCTAGAACCATTTGGTTTCATTGCATTTCAAATTATTTTACCTGTAACGTGTTTTCAATATCACATGTGGAAATGTGTCATGAATCTAAGTAAATAATAATAAAAAATAAGGAGAAATTAATACTTTATAGTAACTGATAAATAATATATCTCTAGATCAGGGCCACTCCAGTCCGTTAAGACAGAGTTTTAAGGATGGTCTTACGACCGCCTTTAATAGCCTATATGTTCCTTATTGCTGGTTAACTGCCCGTTTTTTGGCTGTACTATCCGCACTTATCTTTCGTGAGCGATACCCTCTCAGAATGTATGGTCGTTCATGGGTAAAATATTTATCTACGTTTGTTTATTGGATCGCAAAGTGCAGTTATAGCTCCTATTGCATAATTTTTACCTACAAGTACGAGAAGTGATCGGTTATTTCAACTAGGCTTTAGTGGAGTAGATTGGCAGACTTTGAGAACATTGTGTTCATTGAAGTTTATCTAATGATATCAATCATTAGCACACGTGATAAAATATTCAAACATGTTTATAAATTCGAAAAAATTAAGTCTTCGTAGGATTATATCCTAGAAATATTTTGCCTAGGCAAACCAGGAACGGAACAAGACGTAGAAACGTCATACTTACAAATAAGCTTACAACGAACGAGCGGAGAAAGTAAATAACAAATGCTTCGAATGTGTTTACATATTCAGAATTCAATTTGAGCTGCCAGCAGCATATCAAGTTGAGTGTTGCTGACGTAAGTAATATGTATGTGTACATATTAGAAAATTATAAAATGTCCGTGTGTTTTACCCTCCGACGAAGACACAGGTGTGTTATAAGTAAGCAAAGGTAATGTTTGTGGTGTCGTATCTTTGAAACGAATGAGCCGATTTTAATTTCGTTTTTCTCGTGTTTGAAAATTAACAATATCGTCAGTGTTTTTAGCATTGATTCAAGAAAAACTATTCACCTGTTTGTATATCATCGGTTTTTTTGGATGATGAAGGGATGTGATTCTTTTTGAAGCTTTTTTGTCAGTTCAAGGTAGACGATGTCTCCAAATAACGAAAACCAGATGTAAAATCATGAAAACAGGATTATCCTTCGCCATCTAAGCGTCTTTAGAATACCCGTCAGTATTCCATGGTACGACACTTACACATTCACACATTTACCGTTCACATTCTTTTGTACCTTGTATCTCAAACGGTTGAAAAGTCGAAGGATGAAATTAATTACCAGAGTATTGCGGTAAAAATTAAGTTAATTAAGTTTGAACCAAGTCGGGTTCGAATGCTAGTTACATTACATATGTAACAGCAAAGATCCATCTAATAGATTGACTCGAAACGTGAAAGATCATTCCCATTTCCAATTTGGAAAAGCCTTTTGAAATAAATGAAACTTTCAATTTGTGCTATTTTCGTTTAAAACCAAACCGAATAACTGTAGCCGATTTTTTCGGGCACACATGATCAAAAAATCTGTTATATACGGGTAACTTTTTTTCAGTTGCATTGGTTTGTAAATGGAAGGTGTAATAAAAATCAGATTCCAGTGTTATAGGGTAAAAATAGATAAACCTTATGCCTAAATGAGTATAATAATTTTGTGGCATAATCTATGGATACGTGAGTACCCTATTAGAACTATAAGCGACGCGTTAAACCTCAGCTTACAGGTAAAGGATATTATGGTATAGACTAATATATTACTAGCGAAGACGTCTGGAAATAATAGTGACGAAACCAGTTCCGTGCAAACTTACTTTTTAAATGCTATACAATATGTTGTTTTAAAAGATGTGCTAAGGAGTTCTTTCGCCCTTTCATCTTTTCAATATTATATCAGGCGTTACTTTGGAAATTGATTGTTATTAAATTAGTATAAATTTAGCACTTGTGCTTGCAGATTGTTGCAAAGTAAATTAATAATAATTTAATAATACCTACATTGTTAAATTATCTTGAATTGAATTGAGAGGCAAGAGGAGTCTCTCTCTCACGGGATTCCGTGAAAAAAATCAGTCAGTCAGTAATTTCAAATTAACAAAATTAGTCTAAAGAAATTCAATAGTGGCCGACTGTCTCCTGTTATAATGGTCGATCGAAGTTGCCTAACTCAGAGCTTATCTTAGGACCTCAACTAGGGTTGTCACATGTCCAAAATGTAAATTCAAATTTGTGTCACTGACGACCTCGTACCCCAGTTGGTAGTGACCATGCTTGTCGAACGGGGATTCCCGGATTCCATTCCCAGGTGGGTAATGTAACAGAAAAATGTTTGATATATAATTGATTCTCATAATAATGAAGACCTTCCAAGGCTGGCAATTTAACTTAAAGCAATTGCCTCGATATTGCCTGAACGGTCACTACCGTACGAGTAGTTCGCTTAAAATAAATTATAATAATTTAAATAATTACAGTCAGAAATTCGTATGAACGACAGTATGCTAAGTGCAGCTTATACAGCTGGTACAAGGTAATAGTCAAGCGGCGTCAAAAAGTTAATAAATTATTAGGTTTTAAAGCAAGTTACTCGCCGTTGCTTTAGTTTGAAGCACAGTGCTTGCGTCAATTATAAATGTGACAATTCAAAATAGACTTTACAAATAAAAGTATACTTATTGTTTTATTATTTATTTATAGATGGTAAAAGTCGCATATTTATAGTGTGTAACAGTTTGTATATAATTAGGAATGGAAATATTATCCACTATATGATTTTAATTAAATGCCCTACTCTGATCTATTTCACTTGTCTTAAATATTCTTCTAAATACATTTAGATTTGGTTGAATACAACCACCGACTGTAAGAACAAAAGAAAAATGGATTGTAATGTTGCCGATTCAACAGTAAGCTTTAATAAATACACGTGAAGCGTTTTAGTTATTTTAGTTTCTACTATTATTATTGTTGTACTTTAAAAGCCTTCTCACTAAAATGTTTACACATTGAGAAATAAATTATGTTTTATTGATATTCAGTATACCATAAAGACAACTTTTGCATGCCTAAGTTGATCTAAAACCATGCAAATTATTACAGCATCTGATTGACTTAATACTCTTTCGCTATTTCCATAGAAAACACCAGGACATATGAATAATACATTTTATTTACAAATTTAAAATTGCAATCGTTGGCAGCCCTACGAAATGCGATCCCCAAACTTTTCATATCAATCACCTCGGTGCGACCGCTGATATGTAACCTTTGCCTGGCCACCGCTCAGATAATTGAGTTTGGCTTTCAAGTAGTTTCGGGGGTCTTGTTACTTAACTAAAGGTGGTTGACACTAACAATATCAGCTGTTATTTTACAGAAATTAATTATTATATCATTATTATATTTCGCACTGGTACAGTTTACTTATAAATAAAATGAGAATTGTGCTCAGGTCAAAAATAGTGAGTATAGAAAAAACTATATCCTGTGCGTTGTCTGTCAGTCGGTCAGATCTTAAGGGAATAAGGAATGGATAAAACGTATCGTGAGTACCCTTTACATAATAAAATGTATAAATTCCGCGATGACATTAGTTTAAAATCATATATAGATAGGTATTTATTATGAGTACCTACCTTCTAATTAAATATAGTGCATTAAAGTATTTGGGTATCATCTCTTTATGGTAATGGTTGGTAAATAAGGAGATTTAAACAGCTTTACATTTCGGCATTGTACGTGGTTATTAGCGACCATTCAATGGTTGTATTAGGATCGTACGATGCGTCGTCGATTACACAGATATTGTGAAGTGGTACTGCAATTTAAACACGTAAATAATATTTCACGTTTTAAACGTATACCTTCGCGGCCGTTATACATTTTGACTGTAACGGGTACTCACGATTTTTGTATTTATTGGCAGAAACAAAATTATAGTTAAAATGAGAATGTATTTTAAGTTTTTTTATACAGTGGTAATATAATAGAATAATAGGTAATTTAATATAGTAAGCAAAGCGTTAAGAGAATTTGTATTTGTCGATAGGACCACCTATTCCCCGAAGGACTCAGGGCGGGCGCTCAGTAAACCGAAGTCACACTCCAGTTGTTTACAGGAGTTTCAATTTAATTATAATCAGTTTTATAATAGTCAGGCAGGTATGTAAAGAGCTTTACCACGTTGGGTCTATGCTGGGTGGTTTTCAATTTACGATCATTAATTGGAGGGTTTTGGTGTAATTGCTCCATTAGTTGATTAGTAAATTAGTTGATTATTGATGGACAACTTCAGCGAAGGTTTGTTTGGTTAGGGACGAATGGAACCACTCACAACTTATGTACGTAGATATATTTGGAATTGAATTTGTGATCTAAATAGGTATCTGAACCTTTTGAAATTCCTAATGCGTGTTATGAAAAATTATCGGAGTGACACGATGACAGGAATTAAGATGACGTAATTTTTGTAGAGTAATTATTATCCTGGATGTTATGAGTTTCGAGGAAGTGACCGGATTGAATAATACGTGTTGCAAAGTATTTTTTGCCTGCTGAGCGGGATCTCGGATTCGATTCCAGACCGAACAGATATTTATATGACAGATAAATGTTTGTTCTCAGATCATGGGTGTTAGTAATGTCACATTTGTGTATGTCCATGCCACCCGCAAGTAGATTATTTTGTTAATCTAACTTCCTGTATGAATAATTTTAAGGACGTCGTTTTCGTTTCGGTGAATGTGACCAAATGTGACATTTCTGAACACGAATTTTGTACGTAGTCACTCACGAAAAGTTGATAGGTCGAAACGTTGGCAACGAATACAAAAATTGCCTGTATCTGCCTGCTTTTAAATGATAAATGCCAGCCAAAAATCGGTTTGCCAACTCCTAGTTCAAAAACTGAAAGGCGGCTACGAACTGAAAAAGAAATTCCGCGGGTACTTTTCCGGTAGTCCTACCCGCACTTTTAAATTACTTAACTTCCATTTAACTTTAAAAGTGGAGTATGATGTGTTAATAACTTTCCAGTTTTTAATAACTCGGCTATAACTGATGTTTTGATTTCATTCTAGATATATTCCTGCCATGCTGAGTGCTTGTTAAATACTGCAGAACAAAATGGCAAGGAGTCATACCTGAAAAGAGAAAAAATCATTTTTAGCACAATATTTGTCATATGAAACTATTTCTTTGTCTGTCTGAACATGATAATCTTATAATGTCATGTATTTTATGTTCTAATAGCAAACTGCCGTCGTTTCGCTTCGGAAAAACTATGCCTTACGCTACGAAATACTACTTATAAATACTACAATATACTACTACTACAACTATTAATACTACAGTATTATAAATTAACACATAACTTTATTGTTTATGAACGGATTGCAATGAAACAGACTTTAAGCATTAAGGGATGCTTACTGCAATACATTAGTGAAAACTAGAACAATATCGGTTAAGCCGTTTCTGAGATTAGCGGAAATAAACGCACAGACAAACAGACAAAAATTCTAACAACTGTTGTTTTATATTCTATTGCGTTAATAAAAGCCCCTAATAATATTATTTCTCATATATCGTTCATATACACAAATCGATAAGTTAGAATTTTACTATATGTATAGATAGGTTTACTAACAGATCTGACTATTTTTCATGATCATTTTTTATGACCCTACGAGGGTGGTAAGCTTCGATAGTAAATCTATAAAATAAGTAAGCAAAAAAAATTAAAGGTCATTCAAGGTCAAGTCAATTATAATATAAAAAAACGCACTTAACATTAGTATGTTGAGGACAGAAATCAAAACTACGAGTAAGCTCTGTAGCTTACCTGACACAATCCTGGGCACATTCCCGGAGCCGGCAGTAGCTGCAGCTGCATGAGGAGTAGCAGGAGCCGGGCTCGGAGTCCCCCAGGCTGACGGAATCGAACCTGTGACCCAGGCCCTCCCCCGAGCTGGGCACTGTGTGGGAGCCGCGCCATCTGAAACGTACAAGTAAATAAAATTATATTTGATTGAAATTACAAAGAAAAGATAACGTTTATAATAATGAGCCTGTATCTCAGAAGTGACCGTGCCAGCTGAGCGAGGGGTCCCGGGTTCGATTCCTAGCCGGGGCAGACATGTGAAAGATGAATGTTAGCTCTCGTGACATGCGTGTTTGTTTATAAAGTATCGGGGAAATACTTAATAAAAAAACACAAACCGTACCACCCGCAACACAGAAACCTAGCGCGCAGCTGAGAGTGGACTGTTTCTTATAAGTGTATTTTTTTCAACTAAAAAAAGTGTTCTAAAAAAAATTAAAATTAAAAATAAGTTTATACAGTGCATTTTTTTATATAAAAAAAAATCAATGAGCATTACAAGTAGCGTGAAATTATAAATGAGATTCCATATTGGTATTTTATTTTTTGATACAATTATGAACGACATTATTTGCATTAAAAGGATGCAGAGTAAAAGTAAAAGAAAGTCTTTTAAATTAGTATCCTTTTAAAAATATAGCAATTTAAAAAAGTATCTTGTACCTAAAAGCTCTGCTTTGATACTTGTTACCATGTTTTTATAATCAATTTTTAGACTTATTATAAAAAAAACGTACATCGAGCCCCATAAATGAATTCTGCATATTAGACAGACGGTATAAACAAACAACCAATTTAAAAGTTGACGTGGCCGTTACGAATTATCCGAGAGGTTATTGGCTGTGGAACATTATTCTGCATATACAATGTCTAATAATAAACAAATTACCTAGCGCTTTTGGAATCCACATGTTCTACAACGACGTTCCAGGTCCGATGGATCAGGTACAGTAAGAATAGTACCCTCGAGGACTCCGCGTTCGGGGCTTCCCGCTTCGACCACTTCCTGCTGGTCGCGGTGCTGAGCCCGCTGCCCATGTTGAAGTTATCACGCGGTCATTCTCGTTTCAGCGTTCGGAGAGACTGGGTGTGCGCTGAAATTGAGATTATTATAATTTTTATCCCAATTCTCAGAAATATTTAGACATAAAGTAAATTGTAATTTATAAATAAGATCTTATAAGTGATGTTATTCCTAAAACAGTTAAACTCAATAATATTATTCTTACAGTAATGTTTTAGCGTTATGTCATATTACTTTTTTTGTTAATAGTCGACAAACGAACAGATGAACCATCTGATAGTAAGTGGTCACCGTCGCCCATGGACATCAGCAAGACCAAAGGTATCACTGATGTGTTGTCGGTCAGGAAATGAGAAGAAGGTAAGAAAGAAAGTACCGGCTCTCAAGCCTCCTGCCGGAATACGATGAGTCGGTTGGCGGCTGACTCAAGCAGGAGGGTGGTAGCTATCCAGGTAGGATTCTCAGAAAGATAATAAAACTAGTAATTATACTAACGACTTAAAAATAATACTGACAATGCAATCCTTACGCGCTTCTCTGACCTATTACGACACCCTGTTCTGCCAGCATGGAATTGGGAGAAGTATTCTAGGCCGCTTCAATTCGGGCCTTATATTATTCGTTTTGATAAGAAATTAATATATTACCTCTTGCTTTGGAAAAGAAGAAAAAATTAGGAAATCGCTACACCTGAGGACTTTACCGTTACGCCCTTTAAGTTGTGTTAATTTTGCTGACCTTTTATGACCTTTAGACCTCTCATTGTGAGAAGGGACACGAGTCCAACACTAGGATATTTATAGGTTGTGATGTAATGCCAGTCTGCCAGTCAACAAAACTCCTGTGGTTGTTAAAAAAAAGTATTTTTCAATGTATATATTTGTATAATATAAATATCCCACTTTGTTCACCTGATGATATTACCTGCTTTTTGTTGTCTTCATTTCACCCACGAGATAAAAGTCTGTTATTACAAGTCAATATTGGTGTCATTTGTTCATCTCAGAGTTGAATCACACATTATCGGTCTATCTACACATATAATAACTAACTGATCTCTTTCCGTACATTAAAGATGTATGAGAAAAACTAACATTAGGGGCCTGTACGTAAGTACACCTTTTATATCATAAATATACAGGATATGAAGCATATAAGAATATCCTAAACCTTTTAAATTTCCACAAAGAACAAATTATTCCCATGAATACATTTGCTTTATAAAATTCAATTTCACACGATTCCAATTCGCGTAATTTTTTTTTTGTATAATCGAATAAAAATGAAATATCTATACATAAAATAAAATTCTAACTGATCGATTTCTGTACATGAACGATATATGAGAAAAAATATTATTAGGGGCCTTTATTAACGCAATAGAATACAAAACAATAGTTTTTAGAATGTCTGTTTGTCTGTGCGTTTGTTCGCGCTAATCTCAGAAACGGCTTATCCAATGTCGTTTACGGTTTTCACTATTGTATTGCGGTAAGCGCCACTTAATATTTACAATTCGTTTCATTTCAATCCGTCTATAAATAAAAAAGTTATGAATGAATATATCCATTTCTAATTCATAGAACGAGATGAACCTAAAACAGTCAAAAACAATGCAAATGCTATTTCTAAGCGTAACGTAATACTGATGCGAAGCAAGAGCCTTTGCTAGTATTAGATATATTTCCGATTAATATTACCTTTATATAAATGTTATTCAATTAGTTTATATAATTATCATTTCATTCGGAACGCAGACAATAATTAAATTATTTTCGCTGTTCAAAAATACAAAGATCATTATGTTAACATGATATTATAATTGGACCATTTCATTATTTTAACTATTATACTGAATGGTTCAAGTGTATAGATTAAGCGTTGGTTTAAATTTTATATTGAAATTGAAAAAAATATATATCTATACTAATAATAAAACTCTAACTGATCGGTTTCTGTACATGAACGATATATGAGAAAAACGAATATAAGGGGTTTTATTTAACGTTTTGTTTGCCGATTTCGTTTTGGTTTTCATTAATATATTTCAGTGAGTACCACTTAATATTTGAAATTCGTTTCATTTCAATCCGTCTATAAATAAAAAAGTCATAAATAAATACATTTTCAATTAACAGAACGAGAAAAGCCCAGTCCTAAAAGGATGCAGATGCTTTTTCTAAATGTAATTCGTAGGTAATCTGTAGCGAAGTATTTAAATACGTAACGTGATTCCGGAGTTTACTCTCCGAATACATACAAACACAAAATCCACTTCAAATTCTCTTTTTATTATATTAGTATAGATTAAGGACGTTATGGATGTGGAATTGTCGATCTGGATATGGATACGGATGTTTGAATAATATTTTACCGGTTAAGTTACAGTTACGGATATGAAATTATTTCGGATTATCCGATTGTTTCGGATAATTTCGGTTACCGGCTATAACGCGTTTAGATTTTGCCCCTATCCGAAATTATAAGAAACTTGGACGACCCCGTAACCCAGTTGGTAGTGACCCTGCCTGCCGAGCGAGGGGTCCCGGGTTCGATTCCCGGCCGGGGCAGATATTTATGTGACAGATAAATGTTTGTTCTCGGGTCATGGGTGTATGTGATGTGATAATTGTGTATGTCCATGCCACCCGCAACATAGGGAATCCTAGTGCGGGGGTGTGAGTGTGTGAACGTTTATTTATTTATATTTACTTTTTATCGGATTCGGTTACGGATATATTTTTATTTTGGATATTTGATAGTTCCGGTTACGGTTACGGGGCTCCATAATCTCCCTGGTATAGATAGTTTTAAAGTTTTTTAGTTTTAATTTAAAAATTTTATCTACAAGTTCGTAGCTCTCGTGACTTAAGACAGACCAAACCATAGAATTGAACACACAAACAAACCTATTGAAACCAATATTCCGCTTATAATACCGGCGTTAATAAATTTCAACTGGCACACTCGAATTAATCAAGCTAGGTAATTCTTATGGACACCACGAGTCACGTGTTATTACAGGACAAATATAAAAATTGATAAAAAATATTTTGTATTATTTTTTAATGTATAGGATAAGTAAGGAAAGGAGCAGAAAGGCAATCTGATGTTAAGTGGTTGCCGTCGGACATTCACAACAACACCAAGGCGTCCCCGATGCGCTAGCGGCAGAGAATGAACCGATACACCTGCTATTTGAAGGTCTCCATATCGTAGTGTCGTGAGAATGCCGCTGATGGTATAACATTTCCCACATTACACGTACGTACGTGGTAGAATGTATCATGTAAACCTCACAGTAGACGACAGCCACGATTCGAGATGATATTTGTAGAACCTAGTATAGTAGCGTGTTTACTTTAAAACCAGCAATACGTGCATGTCATTTTCAATTCCTCAATATAAAAACTGCTAGTATGCAGGTAATGGGTTCACGAAAACTGTTATTATCGAAAGTATGGGAACAAAAGTGGAAAATCATTTATATATATATATATATATATA
>PDGT01000009.1:7621264-7716622 GCA_003671415.1 Megathymus violae | reverse complement strand
TATTACATGAAAATTTTTCATAATGGGCGTTATAATATTGCATTTTACATCAGAGTAGGATGATAATACGTTAGATACTTTTCATAAAAGTTTCAGCTTGAAAACCACGGATATAAATATTTGAGATTTTCAGAATCACTACTTCTGATTCTGAAAATGAATATATTTTAGCATATTATTTTGCGAAACCGCAAATTAAAGCTGCGTCAATATTAAATTCCAATCAGGACGTTCTCGTATACATTACAAAATTGGTGAAACTAGTAATGCCCCATCCACACTATGCAACACAATGCCTCGCGTAAATCTCGAATCAACAATGAGCAATAAATTGTCAATTCAATGGTTTAGGCGCTATGGGCGTGAAATTAGGCGCGAAACAAAATGTTAGTGCACTTGTAATGGTCGTTGTTTGGGTAGTGGAGTCTGGATGAGATCTGCTGCTTTTAAATTCAAGAGAGAGTTATTCGTAAACTAATTCTGAAACTTATTTGCCATTTGACACAACTGTATGGAGAAAGCTTCGCTCAGCGGTAAACGAGAATAAAATAAAATTATTAGTCGACATAATTATATAGTAGCATATGTCGTTGAAAGAACTACAAAGAGAAGTGATCTACTAATACTATGATTTGCCTGTTATGCTGTAGTCCGGCTGACGAAAGTTGATACTAAAAACGCGCTTTTAAATAGATACCTGACTGGATAATCCTGTAGTATGATTATTTGTTTTCACCCTGTATATTGTACAAATATTTTGAATGTACAATTGTTTGTTTTTATCTTGTAAATAGAACGTTCGTTGTGAATCTACGAATCCTGTAAATAGAATGGTTATTGTGGATATACGAATATTTATTTTAATACTGCATAAAATTTAATTTACTTTTCACTGAGTTACTACTAATAATTTCACGTAAACGCATATTTTTCATTATGGATGTGACAAACTACGACATAAGATCACAATAGCCAGTATTATGTAGAACAAACCTTGTATGTTGCAGTCATTTATTTAAAAGCAAGAATGGCACAAGTAAGTCATGTTAGAAAGAAAGTAAGTACTTCATAATTTTTTTGCAAAATATTCATTTTCAGTTTCAAAGTTTTTCATTTGATACGATCACTGGTATCGACTTTTATGATACTTTGTACAATTCATCTTCGGTTATTTAATATATTTCCGTATATTCCTGTTCTATTTGAATCACATGGTCATTAATTTTCTCCCAGTCATCTAGAGCTTTACTCTGGTTTAACTTCTTTATTATTCAGTCTCGACTCGACCGTACCCTTTACGTATTACCCTCCATTTTACTGAGCTGTGATTAACTCGATAGAATACAATCATTGAGAATAAACTGAATTGAATTAAATTGATTAGAAACGCGTTATTATATGTATAACAATTCCGTGTTTCTATCGAATGTACATAAATGGAAAGATGTACGTCTCAATATAATACCGTAAGGTTTATCTGTTCAGAAAAACACTTGTTAATTTTATTCATTTAATTCGGCAAATTGATAGCTATGCTAATATTGGCGTAGCGGAAGCTTTGCCGATATAAAAACCTGAATAGCGTCTCGACGAAGACGATAAAATCACCAACACGCTTCGAATAAACTCATAGGGAGTTTTAATTAAATAGAAGTCATTCAATTACGGTCGAGAGGAAACTTTCCACTTGGTACAGACGGACGAAGACGTGTTCTGTATCACTATGCTTCTGAATAAGTTGCTTTACTTGAATCTAAACAAATATTCTGCTTACGGTACATCTGGTCAAAGGCTTCAGTGGCGCTAGGTGCTTTGATATCTGTGCCTGTTCAGTACTTAATGTGCGGTTCATGCACCTTAATGTCGTTAACCCATGATAGATTGAAATACTTCGCTGGTTACCACGCTTCTAAAATTGACTGTATAACACTACAGAGCCAGTTGTCAATATAAAGTTGCCAGTTGAGATATACGAGTCCTGTTTCCTTATGGGCCGGTATCGATTGGTTATATTATAACTATATATATTATATTAACCTTTAAATCTCCAGTTACCTTTCTTATGGTACAGATGTCACGATTCTACCAGAAGAATGGAAGCAAGGAACAACATTTAATGACTGGATCAGATATAGAAGAACAGCTCTTCTGAATACAATAAAATCACATAACTACAATAAATATTGTTTGAAAAGAATAGGAAACAATGAATTTAATATTGTACGTGGAGAATGGCAATAGGTTAAACAGGAAAAAATTAAATGACCTGAAAATTGGACCATTTGAGGTTATTGAAAAAATTTATATAACAATTTACACAATTGATACAAGACACAAGAAAACAGAGTGAAGCCTCTTTCATATCACAAAACTTATTCCTGTACCTGTGAAAGAAGATAAAGAAACAGGACAAAAAGATGTAATTGATGAAGGAAAAAAAATGTAAAAATAAAAAAATATGCCCGTAATTTTCTTCCTCGAGCGGGGAGATAGTAAGAAAATGTATTTTTTCACATTTTTTTATAAATGAAAACTTTTTTAGCATGTTGTAAATGGGTGTCAGTAAAGTAAATTTTAAATGTAAATTTTAAATTTTGATGTGTAAAATATTTAATAGAGGAAAATGTGGAATAATAAACTTTAAATGTCCTTTCTTTGTTAACAGAGCAACACAAATGTTTATTCCACTTGTATATTTCGGGACTTTAAACCTTATATACATACATATACGTGAAGGTATAAAGAATCCAAGCTAACTTCTCCGTACCTGCCGGTGCTACTCTTCTGTTCAATGAACGATAAAACGGTTGGTCCTTTACATGGAAGTGCTATATTTTGTCTAATATAACTGAAACCCAATAGAACTATAGTATGATAAATATACGTAATTATAAATACTTAGATTCAGACACTGCTGCTTGGATTCCTTGTGATGGTGGCAAGAACATTTACAAATGAAACATCGTAAGCCACTAAGGGCCGAGGACAAATATCTGTTAAAATATTAGCATCAGAGATCTAACCCTGTACTTTCCGTTCATCAGGTAACGTCTCTGTTAGCAGTTATTGTTAAATTAATAAACCTATACAGTGGCATTAATTTAATACTAAGCGTAAAAGAGTCCGTCATATAAAAAAGTACGAAGTCGTCAACTGGTCGCCTGTCAAACTATCATCGTTCATTAAAACGCGACGTGTTTAACAGGTTTTTCAGTGACATAATTAAAGAACTAAGAGAAATTTGGGTAACCCTAAGTTGTAAAATATTTCCGTCCGAAACAACCGCTGGAGTATACTGTTTCGTTTATGCGACTCATCCTTCCGCTTCTATTACGGTTTACGCGGTATACCTTTACGAGTCTACGAGTATATTTTTGATTTTACAACAGATGTTTGCAATACGGTGTATTGTAAAACTGCTGCATTTAACCAACACTAGATATCAACGTAACTTCGCAAAAAATCTTGGTCGTGGTCAGAATTTCGCCTTGACGTAAACGCATTCACCACAGTTGTTCGTAACGGGGTGCTGTTTTGTAAAAATCAATTTGCATGGAAACATCGTTTATCTGAAAGCGACTTATTACTTCACAGTCCAATGGCGCGCTGGTCGTGATGTGCGTGCGTGTGTACACTACACGCACACTAGCGTATCAGTGACCGTACGAATATATCTTCACGGTGAATATCACTATCGCTTCGAGGATCTAAGATTTGTTATTTAATTATGTTTTTAAATAATATGTGTATATATGTATGTTGGAGAAAATGAGGAGATGAAATGAATCGAAATGTTTATTGAACATTTTAAAATAGGTAGGTTTTGTGATCGATAGCCCAAAGAATACTTTGTTCGTCTGGCAGTGTATGTCTGATTTGTCTGTCAGATAAAGATAAGATAAGCTAATACGTTTTTTTTTGGGGAATCTATACTAATAAATAAAATTTGAGTGTCTGTTTATAATATTAAAATAACCGCTTTTTACTACATTCTGTCTGTTTGTTCCGGCTAACTTCTGAAACGGCTGGGTCGATTTTGACGGGACTTTCACTGGCAGGTAGCTGATGTAATAAAGAGTAATTTAGGCTACTTTTATTTCTACTAAATAACTTTTTTTTTAAATTACACGCGGACGAAGTTGCGGGCACAGCTAGTAAGAAATAAAAATTAGTACCTATGGAAGTTTTGTTAAGGGGGTTTTACTAAGTTTAATAAGAAATTAACCCAGTCAAAATTTGTAGGTATTTTTGCGGATGCTATTTCTAAACGTTATGCGTATCTGAAGCAAAGCGTGCCTAGCTAACTATTCTCCAAAATTTAGTAATCGTAAAAGTGGATGACGGGAATTAAATATGTCGAACGCGAATCGGACTGCCTTGTAAAAGGGATCTGCAAAGTAAATTGAAACTTTAAATTTTAATTGTGGATTGTCCTAAACTATGAGTAGATCTAAGTTTATTATTTAATATTTTTTTAACTTACTACTCAGTATCTCTGCCGATAATGTTTGATATTGTTAATCATTCAACCCGTTAACTTTCGCATAATTTCCTTATATCTTTTAACATATGACATTTAAATTTAAAATTGTATCCTTTAAAAACAACCTCTCCATTTGATACATCAAACAAAGCCCTATCTCGGTGACTTTTATGGGATGTAATATCTACCTTTACACATCTAAGTAATTCCAAACAGTGCATGTGTATTGATCAATCAATAAATACAATCAATATTAATACAACTATTTCACAAATATGACCTGCTATTATCACCAATATCATCAGTTCAGATGCCATAGAACAACAATTTGAAATTTCTATCTTAATACACATCGTTAGAGCTAAAAGTGGTTTTTAAATTCAATTTCAACTTTTACTCATATTGTTATTCATAATATTGTTGTTACTGTTAGTACTCATATTGTTGTGAACACGTTGTTTTTATTTATATTATTACGCCACGGTACACAGATCAAGTACAGCTGATACAGCGGTGACATTATTGTAATTATAAGTAGATATTATGACTAATCTAACAGGTTATTTTAGTTAAACCTGTGATAGGTTCAATAGATTATTTTTAAAATTATACATTATTGTTATTAATTATACTATTATATTTAATATTGTAATAATCTCACAACGAAATCAGTGCGAGTTTTATTTATGTGACTATAGAAATATTGTTCAAGTTTATTTATAGGGAAAGTGTAAATCACATGTTGTGTCTCTAGTCACCTCAAGAACAAGTCGCTACTCTTTACTAGGTTCACCAATTTGGGCTAAAGAGGACTTTACGAGGTTTTATATTGAAGTGGGTTCATTAAAATTTCTAGTAATCCTCTACGATAGTTTTTGTCACAATAAATATGACACAGACTTTTAATTTCTGTTGAAGTTGACAGTGTCGATGTAGGTAGGTTCGTGGCAGGCCTTTCCTTGTAGTTCCCGCAATTCCATCGATATTCTTGTTCGCCGAAACACTAACAGATGGCGTTGCTGCACAATTTCTATTTTATAGTTATTCAGTTAGTGTAAGAAGTACATTGTTGCGAAAATTTAATAAAGTGAGTAAATTCTCGAAAATTACCGAAAGGCTTTTCGAAGTGAGAATTAAATTAGGTGGGAACAAAAAAGAAATTACACCGAACTACAGTCTTTTTTGAAACTGGTAAACCGCCCTCGGTTCGCTTCACGGAAACTACGGCTTACGTTTAGAATATACGAATATATATATATGAATAGCACGTGTGTTGTTTTAGAATTGGGTTTTTCTCGTTCTGTAAATTAGAAATATATTAATTTATCACTTTTGAAGTGAAACTTATTTAGAATCGTTGTGATTTCAAACCGGATGCACCGGAAAAAACGACAGGTAAGAGACACAAATACAAAAATGTGTAGTCAGAGCGAGAGAGCAAATGTCGGTGTGTATGTATATTGCACACTGTTTAATACTTGCTTGTTTTGAGCATTTTACGTGTGTTAGTATATGTGAAAAGTACGTGAGCTAATACTACTGTACACTGTATGCGGCTGCGTATTACAACTTTTTAGTAAGAAGTCAGCGTGGTGTGTTATTATTTAACAGTGTTTGTGAATATTTTTATATCTTGCTGTGCTAAATAATAAATTTTATAAGATGCCGAAAACTAATGCCGAAATGTGTCGTCAATATCGACGCAAAAAAATGAAAATAAATTGTCATATACATTCATCTCATTCTTTTGTCGATTTATTGAAGTTTCATTTCTGTCGTGTGTGAATCGCACACACACCTTTTTTTTATTTGTGGACGGATTGAAATTAAACGAATTTTAAATACAATGTGATGCTTACTGCAAAACATGAATGAAAACAATAACGAAATCTGATAAACAGTTTCCAAGATTAGCGCGCATAAAGCACATCTGTGCGTCTAAATAGACGCAAATTATAACGACAGTTGTTTTTGGATTCCACTGCGTTTATAAAGTCCCTAATTTTCTCAATTACCCTCTATGTACAGAAAACGTTCAGTTAAAATTTTATTATATGTATAAACAAATCAACAAAAGGCAATAAAATAAAGGGTCACGAATTTTGTTCATTATTTTGTCCGTGAGTAGACTTTTTCTTCGGCCCGACGCCATTTCTCACGGAACACGTTATTTCCCTTGGAAACTTTGTCACGTGACTTACAGAAGTATAATGGAGTTATCGAGTCTCGTAATATTGTTGTCTCGCCATGTTTTGGCGGTCGTGTCTCCTCCGAATCATGACGAGTTTTCTCCTATTACGAGTGAAAATATTGTTTGCAAGTTATAATTACTCACCTCGCAAGGTAAGGAAAATTTTGTTGCGCATCATGGTGTATGTATGAATGAATTAAAGATACATATATTTATAATTAACAGTAGATATAAATGTTTTTAAAATATAAGAGTTATTTCTGGGACCCATTAATTAATTCACTACGTTATGAGGCTTTGCCTATTCAACGATGTATGTTAATGTTTTTTTTAATATCTTAATAACCAAAAAATACTATGTCGCTTTAATTTCCAATGACGGCCGATCTGGCTGCATGTTGTTGCATGTTTAGTGGCAGACAGGCTGCACGCTCGACAATTACATCAATTGCATAAAGTTTTTTAATCAATTTGATTCAACCGTTTTATTACAGTTAAACTAACGGTTAATTATGATCGTTACGAAGACAGTTTGTCAAAAGTGTAAAAGTTACTTAAGTTATTGAATCATAAATGTTTCAAATAAATATAAATTATATAATATTCATTTTTATATTTACTGTATATTACATATTAAGGCAAGCATGTGTAATAAACGGAAAAGTAAACGTATTTATAGCCCAATGATCTCTAATGATCATTAGTTAACTCAGGTAATCTGGAACTGGGTGTTGGTTAGCGGCAAAATTTACGAGCGCTTTTCTACCTTGCAGGGAACGTCAATCAGTACTGGTAACTATCGACAGATGGCGCTCGTTTAAATATGACAGAAACCTTGACATTTGGATATTATACAACGTGCTTCACCATATTTATTTGTTTAAACTTCATTAAACCTAATAAAATTGGGTATAAAAGGTGGACTTAATGCTAAAAGCATTCACTACCAGGCTACCAGCAAACCTTTGGGCTAAGCAGATATCAGCGATATGAATTCTTATTTCGAGACAGTCCTGTTGGCGAAGGCGGCAATAACTCGGGTAATAAATGTAATTAATAATGTTCACGATAGGATAGACATTTTTAATGATCAATTTAGTAAAATTGCAATAGTTCTACTTCATGTAATTTGTTAATGTCGAGTAATATTAACATTAATTTAGTTTTATTTGTCTAACGCATTGGGGTAATAATAAAAAATAAATAAATATAAGAAATAAAAAAATGGAATAAAATAAATAAATGTGGCGAACTCCACTCTACGCGAAGACGTCAGGAAAATTTAATTCTATCATTTAAAGTTTGAACGTCATTCGTGACAATAAAATCAAGTTCTGTAGTATTTTGAGATATCGAAATCCTATTCTACATTAAATTAATCCGTTTTGGTTTGAACAATACGTTGTGTATTAAACTAAATTGAATTAAATTAAATGCGATATTACACGGTGAAATTGTCCGAGTGTGGCGAAATTCTATAAATCTTCCATTAAGTGCGTCGGTGGACATATTACACGTACGGGCCACAGGGTAATTAACACGACAGAGATGGCATTATTACCTTTGTCTATGACCTGTACTTTCTACTGTCGGACTTTCTCCATTAAACAATGTTTTATAATAAGTATAGTTTATTAAATGTGATACGTAGTGGGCAACCAGAGTATTTAAATATCAACACTGCAAGAAGATCTTAGACAAGGCTTAACGATTGTTATTAAATGGCAATGTTTCTCAAATGGCAACAGACATTAAACTATATCAGAGTAATTAATTTTTTTTATTAAATGAACCGAACAATGAGCAGATGGGCTAGCGTTATGAATGAGCACATGGTTTTTTTTTATATTAATAGTCAACAAACGTGCAGACGAGCCACCTGATGGTAAGTGGTCACCGTCGCCCATGGACATCAGCAAGACCAAAGGTATCACTGATGCGTTGTTAGCCAGGAAATGAGAAGAAGGTAAGAAAGAACGAACTGGCTCTCAAGCCCCCAGCCGGAACACGACGAGTTGTTTGGCGGCTGACTCATAATACCAGTAATAATATTAATGACTTAATAATAATAAGAAGCCCTACCACCATGTAGTCTGGCTTCTGTCGCCACATACGACACCCTGTTCTGCCAGCATGTGATTAGGGGGAGTATTGTAGGCCGCCCCAATACGGCAAGGCATGGTAAGTGGTCAGGGCCGCCCATGGACTTCCGTAGTACGAAAGGTATACCCGATGCGTTGCTAAAGAAGAATAAATCGGAAATACACTATTCGCTGTCTCTCCGCTACTGTCCGCCGACACTCACTGGAAAACCTTTCACGGTTAATTCTAGATGTTTAGTAAATTAATAATAAATATAATTAATAATATATATATAATAATAAAAGATATTTTTTGGATTCTTCACCTACCCATATATGGAAATTCCTTAATTCTTTTGGCATTGGAAAATCTTCTTTACGTTCATATGATACAACGTTCTCCTCTAATGACTTTAATAAGCATTTTACAGTCACTCCTCATCTTTCTCCTATTCTCAAGTCAAGGACTCTTGCGGAAATTTATTCCTGGACCAAATATCAACTTACACCCTTCTCCTTCTCTAGTGTATCAATTGAAGATATTCGTAAAACCGTGTTATCAATAAAATCTAATTCAGTGGGGTCCGACGATGTTAGTCGCACTATGATCGTTCTTGTTCTTGATGTCCTTCTTCCTATTGTTACCCATATCATAAATTTTTCATTGTTAACAGGGAAATTTCCTGAGATATGGCGTAGAGCTTTTATTATTCCTCTTCCGAAAGTAGCTAACCCCTGTCAGCTTGATAATTTTAGGCCAATTTCTATTTTACCTTTTCTTTCCAAATTGCTCGAAGCCGTGGTTCATAAACAAGTCTCTGCTTTTGTATCTAAAATTACTTATCTTTCCCAGTTTTAGTCTGGGTTTCGTCCTGGTCACAGTACCACCACAGCCCTTCTTAAGGTAACTGAAGATATTCGCACTGGCATGGAAAATAGACTGGTCACTGTATTAGTTCTCATTGACTTCTCCAACGCTTTTAATATGGTTGACCATGAAATTCTCCTCGCTACACTTCAGAGCCTAAATTTTTCTACTACCTCACTAAACTGGTTTTCCTCGTACCTTGGTGGTCGTCAGCAAGCAGTTCGTCTTGATCATAAGACTTCTGACTGGTATGATGTAACATCTGGTATACCACAAGGCGGAATTCTCTCTCCTTTGTTGTTTTCAATCTTTATCAATTCTTTATCTTTCTTACTTGGCTGCTCTTACCATTTTTACGCAGATGATTTACAAATTTATTCACAAGCCGAAGCGCCATTGATTAATAACGCTATTAATAATATTAACAAGGACCTGAAAGTTTTGGCTGAATGGTCTTGTAAGTTTGGTATAAAAGTTAACGCGAAGAAATGTCAAGCGATTGTTATAGGAAGTAGTCGGCAGATAGTTAAAGTTGACCTAGGACCTGTCACTCCTATAATGTTCGACGGTTTTGTTATACCTTTTTCACCGACGGTTAAATCTTTGGGCGTATATTTCGACAACAATCTTAGTTGGACTACACACATTCGGGAAATCTGTCGATCCGCTACTATAAAACTCTGCGTACTTAATCGGCTGAGAAATTTCCTACCAGTCAAGGTAAAAATTACTCTGGTGCAAGCTTTAATTTTTCCCATAATTGATTATGGGAATGTGTGTACTATTGATATTAATGAGGATTTGCTTAATAAACTGGATCGTGTTATTAACAACTGTGTCCGTTTCATTTTTTGTCTTCGCAAATTCGACCATGTTTCTCCTTATCGGTCGCAGCTGAAATGGCTTCCTATTCGGAAACGAAGACATTTAAGAGTACTTTCCACCCTCCACTCTATTCTTTACGAAAACCATACTCCTCAGTACCTGAAACAATTGTTTCAGTTCTTGCACACCGATCATAAACGGCATCTTCGTTCTTCTGAGACATTGTTGCTGTCTGTACCGCTTCATCGTTCAGGTTTCCTTTCCAATTCATTTGCCGTTCAAGCCGTTCAACTTTGGAATGCTCTTCCCGACAATCTAAGAAAACCAGCCACTAGACTGAGCTTCAAGAGAAAACTTCGCGATCTCCTTCAAAACAATTAAATTTGCCATCACTACATTCCCTATGTATTTTTATACCTATATGTGTATACCATTTGTTTTTGTATATATAAATTCAGTAATTTTAGCTATACTTAATATTTATATGTATATATATATATATATATATATATATTTATAATATATTATTATATTTATATGTATATATGTTGGTTATCTATAAATAGTATTCATATATGGTATATTGTATCTATCCTTATTTTATTTTAATCTTATGTACCGCCTTCGTCGCTTCTCAATTTTGCCTGAAGGTTGACTGGCAGAGAATGCTTATAGCATTAAGTCCGCCTTTGTACCATTATTTCTTGTATGGTTCAAAAGAAATAAATAAATAAATAATAATAAATAATTTAATAGATAGATACATAGATAAAGATGCCCAACGTCTTGCCCGAGCATCGTCTGGACTAAGTCAGGTAGTGCGGAGTCCATGTAGAATCACATCAAGGATCTAGCGCTATTATTTGATCCGTTTTTCAGTAGGATACATCACAGACATTGGCGGCTGGCTTTGGTTCAAGGATTGATAGAATTTTAATTCTTATTTAATCCTATTGTATTAGGGCCACCACTTTCTGTGATATTTAAATACAGTACAGATAATTCGAGTATAACTAAATCATTTATTTATTATTACTTACTTCTAAGTATCGTTGACCCTGACACAATTGAAATCAAAAACACAAAGCGAAGAAAAAATAATAACTACGTCACAACTGAACTAGCATGTATTTTATTGATTAGTTATTATTGGTCGTGTCCATCGCATTCGTAATCTGTGCGTTAAAACGCGTTCGCATTTCACACATTGGAAGAGCCTAGTTGTCCACTCTACCTTGGTAATTTCTAGTTATTGTATGTCTGTTTTGGACTTGTCGACGGATATATCGTCGCGATTTCTTGTATAAATATCTATCAATATTAATATTAACTGCATTAATGTTTAAATGTGAATAATTTCTATTTATAAATTTTGAATAGTGGTTGAAATTTCACCGTAATCCGTAAATGACGTTTTGTTTCTAATTGTTTTGATCGATAATATGAAAGTTCATCAAAATATGCATTATCAATAAAAAAATGTTGAAAAATAGATGAGGAAATGGCACTGAACTGTTTGTCTTTTCCTATTTGTATGTAAATTAATAGAGAATTCGGTTATTTTGAGTACAGCGCCATCTCTCGGATATCACAGCAATTAAATTCGCGTTCATAAAAAATATTTTTTCCTGGTCTTCTATAGAAATTATATCCGTAGTTTCAAAAATAGCTTGAGAAGTTTACATAAATAGAAATATGCAATTAATTATCAAATGGCAGATCAACTTGAAACTTATCACGAACACTTTATCACGAACATATGTTCTAAGAAAGCACCTGTTAACTTAACAATAAAACTCGCGCATATTTCCACGTTGACGCGTTTAACACAAAACCTGGTACTGGTACGATTAGTTTTACGCAAGAATAACTGACGCAAACCGACGCCTCTTCCTTGACAACATAAAAACTGAACCCAATGACTGGAGCAAGTTCCGTAGTTCCATAATTTGTACACGTAGTTATGCCGTTGGCTCGTTAGTACGCTTAATGGCTAAAGTTGTACCGAACGAAATTAGAAACTATATGCAAATGTTATTGAAATTTGTCCGGCTTTCGACGGAAATTCAGTGTTCGTAAACCGGTCAGAAAGACCCAGAAATTGTGCGTTCGGATATCGGATATTGGGATCATGGTATTGTTTTAAGTTATAGGCAGGCTTCGCTTGTTAAGTGCTCACTTGGTAAAAAAAGCAGTCCCATGTGTGGTAACAAATTCGTTGCTATTTCGAAGAAGTAAGTTGAAACGCCTCGATTCGATGTAAAAAAGGAAAGGTAATTAATAGGTAGATAAAAAATATTAATTATTAAAGCGTAAAGCAGTGCAAGGAATAAAAGGATTTTTAATAATAAAAAAGCATAAAAAAAAATATACGCCTATTTTTTGTATATTCTAATCCGTTTAATTTCTTGATCCTTGTTTTGATTTTTTTTATAATTTTGAGTAGTCTAAGTCAGTTATTCCCGAACTATTTTGGACTAGAGACCCCTTTTCCAAAATGAATTGATACCTCAAACCTCCCCAACTTATAACAGTCTAAACAAAAACAAAACACGTAACATTACTAGGGATCGATTTTTAGACCTCGTCGAACCCCAATATCAGTTTGCGTTTATGTCGACCCCTGGAACCCGATCTCAACCCCCAGGGGTCGATATCGACCACTTTGGGAATCCCTGATCTGCGTAGTTTGACTATTTCCATAATTTTTGTTGCAGTATGAAGAAAACATTTTTCATAACTACGGATTCGCATTAAGTTTAGCAAATATTGTAAATTGTTAAAAAAACTTGATCTGCGTCAGTTAAAGCGCTTAGCCGTAAACGAATAATATAGCGATTATGTTTCATCTTCAATAGGAAATTCTTAAGTTTTTAAGGAGATTTGTATGATTTTTCATGGCAACTTAAGTAAATGGTTAATAGATCACAAAACTAAATAACACAAATTATCTAAAAGATACATACAAACACCGACTCTAGTTTTGAAGTGTCTTACGCCGTTTCTTCTCATCAGTGTTAAAGCACCTTTTCGAAACGGTGTTCGAAGCAAAATATGACATGTTATATAATACCTAAAGAAATAATGTTCTATTAAATTTATTCCATAAAAATACCTCATTTGCAGTTCACTCAATTACTTCCTCTTTCCATTCGTCTTTTAGAAACATTAGATGTGTGTAATGGAACAGTAAAAAGACCTTTTATCTATTATATTATGTAACATAGCATATGACGTCAATGATAATCAGAGATACCTAATCTAGTAGTTAGAACATTTATCTCCCACACTATTCGCACGAGGTACCGGGATCGAATCCTGCGTTATTTTTATGTTATGTACCATGTGTTTGTATGTATCTAAGTGTTAATATCAACGCCATGCTAAGTGTATTAAAAATTAATTATTACTTGCTGCTGTAAAGGAAAATGTTACGAGGAAAGCAGCATGTTTGAGGCGTTTCCATATATTTTTTTTAATTGTGTGAAGTTTGCCAATTCGTTTGGCCAGCTTGATGGACTATGTCATTCGTTGAAAAATGAGACACATGCCCGGCGATGAACAGTTATGGGTTCTGATGAATGACGATAGATATTTCAACTGGAAAAACTATGATAGAATTTCATTACCAACATCATAATCATTCATGTTCCACTGTAAGACTCAGGTCTTCTCTCAGACTGCGGAGACTTGAGGTTACAGTCATTACATTAGCCAAGCATGACTCCATAGATATCCCACATTTTGAAGAACAAGACTTAGTTTCCTTAGATGAGCACCAAATACACACATTCGAATAATAAGAATTGCATGCAGCCAAATCTCGATAAATTCTCCGAATGGCCCGACGAGTTCGGACCACTCGCTACCTCTAATCGAGCCAGTGATCAACTGACATTTGACGAGACTCAGTGACTACAACAGTGACTAGACGACGCTGTAAATTTATGACAGTATTCTGCCGTGCCGTAAATACACTACTTATGGGACGCCGTCACGTCCACTGGTACAGTACTAATGGAGCATTATGTACTGTTTACTGATCGTGTCGGTACATTATACGACATGAATCACACACTCACACACCTACACTGGGATTCTTGTAGGTATTGCGTAGCTGCCGAGGGGTTTTCGTGGATAAGAATTGCACAGTTTCCAGCGCATTCTCCAAAGGTCGGGTATTTTTTGACAATTTAAACACGATACTAAAAAAAAAAATCCTAGATCGTATATTGTTTATGACAATACAAATTTAAAACGATCAAGGTCCGAAAACTAAATTGTATGTCTATTGCCTAATAATTGAACCTAGGACCGTTTAGCAGAAAATAACGAATCTAATTAAGCTGGTTACAAATTTTTATACTAAGAAGATGATTCAATAGTTAAGCAAAGATCAATGTACTGGTCAAATGAACATTGGCGAACTTCATATATCTTTCAGAACATCATGTAAAATTTTTAGATCCGCAAGTTACCACACGATATTTCATCGAAGCAAGGGGTAATTCG
The DNA here is from genome assembly GCA_003671415.1 of Megathymus violae. Lineage (NCBI taxonomy): Eukaryota > Metazoa > Arthropoda > Insecta > Lepidoptera > Hesperiidae > Megathymus > Megathymus violae. The sequence goes on along the minus strand of PDGT01000009.1, from coordinate 7,701,662 downwards.
TGTCTAATGCGCGCAAAGCTTATCTGCATGTATTCGAACCCAGGTCTCCGGCGTTGAAACAACAAACCTTTAACCTACCTTCCTTCACATATCCTGTACTATCTTACGATAAAGAAACACATCATTACATCTCACGTATTAGGAGAAAAGTGACTTAATATGGAGCAAGCTCATTAGATGTATCGTAGATTGCTATTAAGGAAAGTCTGTGCGTTTATCTATTTCATTATCTCCATTTCTATAGTTTTCACTACATCATACGATCATTAAAATGTCATTGCTGGAGATATTCCGTTTATGATACGAAAACAACAAGTAGGTTTGCAATGCATCTGTTATCCGTTGGATATCTGTGAAGATCTAACTCTTAGAATCAGTCCCAAACATACATAGATACTACTTTAGAATAACAAACTACTTTTACTATCTTATAGTTATCTTAGAATCAAACCCTGTCTTTGCTTAGATGACAGGGCTAAGTACTGCGCTACAGGGCTGTCGCATACTTACTAAAACAATAGATTAAGTACGAGTCGATACTCGCATGATATTGTGTTACGTTTTGTAAATATATTGAGGATCTTTTGTATTTAACTTAATACTTTACTACCCAAAGTTAACCCAAAAATGTCAATACGTTTATTTACGATGAATATTTTTTACAATCAAGAATATTTTTTATGATCAAGTTACATTTCAGTGCACACCATTTCTATAAGATTTGAGAATTACTGTGTCTCGGATCATCGGAAAAATGAGATGAAACGACATTACTATACGATTATTATTATTTTACGATTATTACTATTATTATATTACTATATGACATTCAGAAAAAATAAGGGAAAAGCGAATGGTCCTAAAACTATTTCGCTTTTTAATTTGATATACAGAAGCCCAAATACTAAATTATAATAAAATATTTTTACAGTTTTCCCATGAATATCGACATTGAAAAACTTACTTTTATTTTGATATAATTCTTAACCACCCAAGAGTCGTTCAACACATTTTCCAATACACTGATAGTTTATTTTTATCAAACGACTGGCGTGGTATCTCGCTATAATGAATCTCTTCCAGGAAATAGAATATCTATTTCTGCTAAAGAAATCATTCAGCGCATGTTCCCCGAGATATCGCCGAAGGGTTTAATTTCGCAGAATAATGTTTTTCATATATCATGCAAAGAATGGGCATAATATTTGCTGGTTTATATTGGAACACAATTCATTATTTACATACTTTATATATTTCTTACTAACATGGAAAACATTACGAGTAGGTACGCAAGTGTACTTCTTGGCCTATGTATTATATATATATAATATATAATATGTATAATATAATATATATATATATATAAAATAACGATTGCTCCATCGTTTGTTTTTAGTATTTCAGTTAATATAAAAATGTATTTTTTCCCCTTATGTAAGTATTAAATGGTATATAAATAAATAAATTAACACCTCGCTGTATTGAGATGGCTCGGACATACACAAATTAGACACTATTAACTATGAACATGGACTCGAAGGACCAACGTGAATTGAATATTGGAGGGGTCGAGGTGGATGTAAAATATTAAATCTTGAGCATGGAGCACACTATATTTAGGTTCAATCATTTTAATCGTCGGAATCGGTAGCAAACAGCTTGGGACAGTTCATTGTTCGAATACATTTTTCAGAATTAAGTAAATAATGTATACACATCGCCAAAAATGGCAACACTTCTGAACACATTGATTTGTAAAGAAAGAAAGAAACATTTATTTCGTCATAAAGACTTAAACTCGTCAATAAATTTATCATACAATATTGAATATATGACGAAAAAGGCCTGTCTTCAGCCTATGCGATGAAACGGTCGAAAACCACTGCTGCTGGTTTCTCACATAAAAATATACCCTGATAGACCTAACATTTAATTCAGCTGGTAATTAATTCTAATTCTGTAAATAACTTGGTTTAACAAGTTAAAAAAAATGTTGTGAACAAATTAAGTTCAAACCCAGTTTCTTGTGTATCAAAAAATAAGTATTGTTTTTTTATATTCAGCTACGGACCCTAAAAACTGGAACCAATTATCCATAAAATCGATTAAACAAGAGCATGTTTACTCAATAATTCGTAACGAGAGGCCTCATTGAGCTCGGCGAGCTAAGCAAATAGCACGCGCTCTGGATCCATCGCACCATAATTCACTAACGATATTTATCATAGAAAATATCGGCATAATTACATACATTAGATGGAAATGTAAGAGAACACTCAATGACGAAAGTTTCTCATCAATAACTCAATTTATCTACGTAATCTAGAAGTGTTTTGTCATCTAAGGTAATCGATTAAGTTAACCTAGATATCGATTTAGAAATTACCCGAGATATATTAGAAATTGAAAATAACCGTACGGTGGTCTAGAAACTCGTTTTAAATATTCATTTAGCAGATAATGAATATTGATTTTCACTAAGATTTTACCTCGGGGACGAAGATGAATTTAAGACGGTATTATCAATGAGATACTTCATCTGGTATAAAAATAATAAATGCGATTATTAAAATAACAAATTAACATTTATTATTTCATTTATGAAGGAGTGCGGACATTCACGTGTTAAAAAGTTTTATGTTATTATATTCTTATATATTTAGAGATAAAAAGGTTTTTCATTAACTTTAGATGTAATAATGTGTGCAAAGTTTCTAATATGCAAATAGAGATTACATAGAGGGCAGTGTTAGTTTTGGTTTAGTTGTTGGTTGCTCGTAGGGGGGATCCAGATAGATTCATGCGCGCACTTTTAATTTTTCAAAGTAATGTGTCTATTTAAAATCGATTTTAACTTGGTTTAGTTGAAGAAAATATTTTCAGGAGATCTGTAAACCCGAGACTCCGTGGTGGACTGTATCCCCTACCATCACATTGCGACAGGATGTCCACGCTCAGCATTTGGAAAGTATCAGGCGTGATGATGATGATATCAGTGATGATAATGATGAATAGAAATTTAATGTTATGCTAGCAGATACCTTCTACTCAAATATATGAATACATAGAGGATTAATTTAGCGCAAACCTTAGTGATTTAATTTAGAAGGTTCAAATTCGTGTAAAAAATCGATTAGTATAATGCGTAAATTTTATTTTTAAAATGCGAATCAATAATTTTTTTACGCACGATATGAATCACAGATAAAACGATAAAACGAAAACAATTAAGGTAATGTTTATTTCCAAACAAAATCTCATGCAGTAGAACTGGTAATGGAAACATTATGTGACTTGTGTGAGTGAATAATTTAGCATGTGCAGCATTGTATTTTTATGTGTAATACGAACAGAAGATATATATAGATATAGATATATATATATATATATATATATCTCCAGACATGGTGTGGGCGAATGTGGGTACCGTGCAAAATAACAATTCTCGTGTTTTCAATTATTTGATATAATTATTTTAACGGTAAAATAGTTTAAAGCCTTCAGTGACGTCAACGAAAAAGAAAAAGAAGAGTGCCCCGCCACCGTCGGCCGACTTCACGACTCTGCCTAGACACGGCGAAGTGAAGTTAGCACCATTCGACGCGCCTTCCGCTTCAATTTAAAATAACCGGATACGACATATATGAACAGAATATAATCTATATATAATATAAGACGATACATACTGCGATATATAAATATATGTAGGTGTATGTGTGCGATACATAGATATACAAACAGCCCATTCTATTACTTATGGCTATACATTAAATTCACACACACAGAAAGGGCTCTTTGTAACTGTGAGTAGGAAAAAACACTTGTGAGTGTCCTGCCGCTTCTTCATCCAGAACCACGCACGATATGGATTTATTGAAGCGAGGGTGTTATTTGACTTTAAAAAGTAAAAACCAACTTCGAAAAAAAAGACATTCCATTTCATACGTACAACATTTGAAAGGCGTAATCCACGAACCGTCTATATTCAATTCAAAATAAAATTGCATCATCAGTTTTCCTACAACCGTATTGCAGTCAGTATTCCGTCCAAGATTTATTTAGCAGATTGAAGCAATCCGAATCAATTCAAATTGGCATACTGATGCGATCTACATTGCACTGAACGGCGTTATGTTTGTTACGGTCGTAAATTGGATGTCAGTATTATTCAAATCTGTTGACTCACTCCCGAAAACGAATTGGACATGATTCGGTTTTCGACTCGATGCCGCTTTTGATTAGTATTCGATTTTTAATCTGTTTCAGAGTTACGGCCGAATTTATATGAATTGCGAGAAGTTTACCGTCTATTTATTCCATTATATTAGTAACTTGCAAACTGTATTCGCTTCGCTTCGGAAAAACTACCTTACGCTTTTCTGGGTTTTTCTCGTTCTGTGAATTAGAAATATATATATTAATTCATAACTTTTTTATTTTTGGACGGATTGCAATGAAAAAAACTTTAAGTTTTAAGTGACGCTTACTACAATACATTAGTGACAACCAAAACAAAATCGATTAGGCCGTTGTTGAGATTAGCGCGAACAAACGCACAGACAAACAGACAAAAATTCTAACAACTGTTGTTTTGGGCTCTGTTGCGTTAATAAAGGCCCTTAATAATATTTTTTCTCATATATCGTTCATGTACAGAAATCGATCAGTTAGAATTTTATTTTATGTACAGATATTTCATTTTTATTCGATTATACAAAAAAAAATATTACGCGAATTGGAATCGTGTGAAATTGGATTTTATAAAGCAAATGTATTCATGGGAATAATTTGTTCTTTGTGGAAATTTAAAAGGTTTACGATATTCTTATATGCTTCATATCCTGTATTTGGCATATTTATGATATAAAACGTGTACTTACGTAATATTGTGTGAATATAAACTCGGTAATATCTTTCAAAACTCACAACGATCATAGACAGACGCTCCAACTATTAATTGTTTATGTAATGTTGAGTTTGTTACTCCATTACGTAGATCAATTATAATTCGTTAGCTCTGCAGCAAAAATAATAAATCAAATATTTTGCAAGTAATATATATAAACGGAAGAAAATGAAAGAATTTAGTTGAACATTGAAGATATGTTAAGTGTGCTTCGTGGCCGTCTGCATTAGACTTGCGATTCTAATAACGCGTCGGTAGGGTCGCCATACGATGCGACTGTAAGGACACACGCCGCAACCCAACTGTCTGCTGACGTGTCGTACTGATACTGTAACTCAGTCGGCAGTGCCCCTGCGCGTATAACAATATTGTTATCACCATCGCCTAATTATCAATCCTCAGTGAATGACATATACCTGAACGAAACAATAAAGATTACCAATAATTGATTGATGAAGTCTTTGAAAGGTAACTTGCGAAATGCGCTCGCAGACTTTGTGCATACTGAATATTTGTGTTTAACATTATATTTATTACACAAACGGAGAAGTGTTCACACACAACCAGTTAGTAGAGCACTTCTGTGCTTTGAAGGGCGCTCTAAGCTGTCAGTTCCAGTTATTATCTTTAGATAGGAATCGTTTAACAACGTCGACAGCTTTGCAGCGGCATTAAAATTTCCTACACTTGGCCTTGCAATTAACGTCCGCCAGTAACTGAAGCAGTGTTGTGGATTGAGCTTTTGGTCACTTCAGCTACGAGCGGATTTCTACTCCTTGTACTTACCCCTAATGTCAGGAAACACTCTTACTTGACACAAGTGCTATATGAGAGAACAGACAGTTTAATAAAAATGTTTACTTTTAAGTTATATTCTTGCATTGTTTTGTTAATTTTGTTAAGTTTTCGTTTTATTGGGAAATCGCAAAATTCGCGCAGAGGTCACAGAGTTTGTATGGCATGGCCATGTTGTAATTGTAACAGATTAATATAATGTTTGTAATTATGTTCTCCATGGTGTTGCAATATTGATTTCGTGTCCTTTATTTTATTTTGTATTTGTTTTTTTTTTCTCCTTAATGTGATTTATTTAGCTGTTACTTCTATTATTATTTTATTTGTGTTATATAGCATAAGGTAATGTAAGTAGTGCGTGGATATAGTTCGTGGTGTCACTTGTTGGATCCTGCGGAAGACCAGCGCTGGTACCACCAGCATAAAGCTGAGTAGGATCCAATTCGTAAGGTGATGTACTTACTTATGTAATAATAATAATTATTGTTATTGTTTAAACTTTTTGTCTGCATGACTTTACCTTACAAATAAATAAATTATAGAGATAATAAATAGATAGAGAGCTATCTATGTTATAGGTTAAAGCTAACCAAGATGTTCCCGTTTAATGCAAAATATTGGTGCACCTACACAAATGTCAAGTGGCGGAATCATAAAAACTGATTGCAATGCCGACGCTACGAAAGCGCAGTAATACGATTCAATCTTTAAATTTTAATACGAACTTGCTGTTATACGCATATTAATATATATTAAAAGGTTTGAAGCCACTATGATGGAATTATTACCATAACTGACAAAATATATCGCGGCCGTTGCACACCGCGTTCCGTCGCAGAGTATAAATAGTCTTCCGCACGTCACAGATAAAATCAAACGCCGCATGCGCACGATAGCTTCTCAAATATAGGCGGAGTGTACACCATATAGCTCTATTTTTTTAATCAATACTAGACAAACGAGCTGACGAGGCATCTGAGATGAGATGGTCTCTGCCGTCCATGGCCATTTGTAGCATAAACGATAGCATTTACTATTTTTACTAACAGGCCCTTAGACACAGCAACAGAGGAGAGAACAGAGTTAGAAACGTTTCACAGTTATTTCTAATATTATGGTGGTTAATTGATAGACAGATAAATAACCTTGTCCCTGTAGCTCGAGATCAAAGTAGGGCTACGGTATCTCATGCCTGTCGTAAGAGGCGAATAAAAGGGGGCTTCCGGGGTTGTGGGTGGCTAGTGTGGGAGCTCGAACCGTTCAGTCAGCGACCTCGGGAAGGACGACGGTATATGTGGCCGCATACCGCCGTAAACATAAGATTTTATATCTGTGGACTGTGAGCTGTTAGTACATATAAATTCATTTAGAATACTTATTCAAAAATATAAGTGTCGAGTTTGAATGAAAGTATTTCAGGATATTTAAAATTAAGGTAGTTTGCGAAAATGAAAAAAGAAGGTACGAGTAGTTTACAGAGAAAAAATAAACACATTTTTGTTTCCAGAAAGCCTCCACCGTTAACTAGGCATGCCTCCAAAAATCGCTAACGTACTTTTAAAATACAAGGCGGTTTTGTAAAAGTACCCCCCGTTGTCGAAGAAAATTTTATTCTGGTATAACAAGGCGTACAGTTTTTTTAAAGGCAGCCTATGTTGAGGACTTCCGCGTTCTGAACATTTCAAGTGGTGCAATTTAGGTAAAGAATACTATTGCTTTTACAATATTCATATTCTTACGAAATTACGATATTTTTCTGGTTTAGTTGTATCATTTTGTCACCGAATGGTTACCAGTTTTGAGTTAGAATAGACATTTTTGTGTATATTTATATCGTCGTTGGGAATTAAAGTTTTTTTCGTGGGCTATAGGTGTTTCTCATACCTAAATAATTCAATAGGTACGATTATAAATATGTGTGTCACTCCACGACAACCAAAACCATGCCAGCGGTATGTGAGACGGGTATAGGAAATATTTCATGTGACCTTATTTCAAATATTTCGATAAGCCGTTCGACAATTATTACCCTCACATGCTTTTCATATTTAAGTTAAAATATAAACAAACAGTATTCCAATGTATAATTAATGTATATTAATTCTTCGTTAAGAGACAGTTATCGAGTTAGTTCTGTATGACCCAGTATCTCAGGTACCTACCTACTCATGTAAGTTCCTCAGAGTTGGATCATGAAATTCAAATTGCATCTGATTCAGCGTTGACTCCTGGCATTTGACCCACTGTTCGATTACCGTGTCGTTATATGTGAAAGGTGAATACAGGCATGAGGAGAGATTATTGTGTAAAGCCGTTGAATTTACCTCATACTCGTCTGTATCAGAGCGTCGTGAGCTCAGCTCGCCGTGTGTGTAGACCAAGGATATTATGGAGCTCAGTAACCGTAACCGAAGCTGTCGGATATCCTAATTATAAATATATCCGAAACCGTAACCGTATCCGACAAAATTGTTCCGGATAATATCAAATAGGAGCACATTCTACATAAAACACGTTATTATAGGTATTCACTCGCCGATACGTTAAACTAGCCGCGTCGTTGTCATTTTAGACAGTTTTTATTAATTCATTTTTAAGGCTTAAATTTTTTCTGTGATTATAATATCACATAATACCTAGAAATATAGTCAAACTTTGTTAATACATTATATTATTTTTCCAAGTTGCGTATCATCTAATATCCACATCGGAAAATATCCAAAACAATCAGACACGCTGAAATAATTAAATATCCGTAAAATATTATTCATATATCCGTATCCATATCCGGGTCTGAAATTTCATATCCATAACATCCCTAGTATAGAAGGCTTGATATCGTAGTAGATAAGACATATTTATATAATGTACTAGTTAGCCTGACAGACTTCTACAATAAAATGTTTTTTTTGTGTACAATTTAATAAAATATGATAACAACGCCATCTATCGAGTCCTTGATGATTACGAGGTAGACAGGCAGAAATGATCTCAATTGATCTAGCCGTTCATTAGTTTTAAGTTTATAATCAGACGAGCCAAATTTAAATTACTTTAAATTGAAAAAAAAATGCATGAACCCATTAAACAGTTTCATTTGCAAGTCACATAACTCCGAATGGACATAGGCTATTTATATATTTATATATACAGGACCTGATTACCTGCCCTCCGCACATACAGAAGTTTTTCTCTCTCTTTATTACGTGAAAATTAGTACAGATTAGTTACAAACTACGAGTAGTTAATTATATCGGCGCACGAAACCTCAAAAGAAGTCGAACCCTAAAAGTTTTTAAAAGCCTTAATTAATTAGCGAAGTAATGTGAACTCGCACGGCATTATATTACAATTAATATAAATAATGCTCGAGGGAGTATACCGCAACCCACAAAGTAAAGAGTAAACATTCAAAATACAAAAAATCATGGTCTATAATAAGGTATCGGACAGGTCGTCGGTGTTTGCTTATTTGGTCAATACTGAGTCCAAATTTTATGTGAACTGCAGTGTATTTAGATGGTGGATAACGTATGAATTCGAAAGTCTGTAACTGAAGTCTGTAAATAAAATATATACCTAACTGATGCACGCATACATGAACCGATGATTCGTGATTCTATGGGCACTAACAGATTTACAACTTAAAGTCAATCAGTCCAATAGTTTCTTAGTTGTTCAACCTTTATTTAGATTTTGTTAGATTTTCCCGAAAACATAGTTGATTGTATGTTTATATATAAAATTATTCTGCCCCTATGTCTTTGATTGAATTCCGCCGTAATGGCTAGACTGATTTTTATGAACTTTTATGCGTGTGATTATATTGATCCCTGAATGGTTTAGATTCACAACTGGACCCGATAGGTGGCTCAGCGATCGGGCTCCGGTAATGTATTGTTAAAAATCGTCTGTCGGGCCAAATCGTATGTATATCTATAAAATAAATGCACATTTTCTCAGACGGCTACCCATATCTAGTATTATAATTGTGTTATGATACCTTATGCTCAAGAATAGTTCAAAAGTAGATTTCTACTAATTTCATAGAAGCAGAGGTCAAAGCATACTGAATTCATGTTATGACTAGTTAATATCTAAGATTAGCATGTCGTGCAGGCGTGATTATTAGTTGGGTTTTCAAAATTTCGCTAACAATCTGGCTAATGGTACACGAGATATTCCGAGAACCAGATCACTTTTACCGCAGCCCGGCATAATTCCCGAACTTAAATACTACGTGTAAATTTTAGAACTAATAACAATCCTTGCTTCGCTACAGAATACATACGCTTTTGTTTATGAATAGGTATTCAATAAATTTCATATTGGCCCCATTTTATAGTATCTCGGATCTGGTTTCGTAATTCTCTGAGACGTGTTCTTCTCATGTTCTTGGATAAGTAGTAAAAAATATTTACTACCTGCTTAAGAGAATGTTTATCCTAATTTTTTCCATATACCATTTCTTTGACCAATTTCTCGGGAAGAAATGTTTTTTTTTATGTTAATAGCCGCAAACAAAGAGACGACCACCTGATAGTAAGTAGTCGCCCATGAACATCAACAAAAGCAAAGTTATCACCGATGCATAGTCGGCCAGGAAATGAGAAGGTAAGAAAGAATGTACTTAAGTAAGTATATCCTACATTGAAATTAAAATTATGCCAAGTATCACCTAAATCGATCTTGTGGTTTACGAGTAATAATGACGCTCTCTGTACAGATAATAATGACGCTTTCTGTACAGATAATAATGACGCTCTCTGTACAGATAATAATGACGCTCTCTGTACAGATAATAATGACGCTCTCTGTACAGATAATAATGACGCTCTCTGTACAGATAATAATGACGCTCTCTGTACAAATAATATTGACGCTCTATGTACATATAATAATGACGCTCTCTGTACAGATAATAATGACGCTCTCTGTACAGATAATAATGACGCTCTCTGTACAGATAATAATGACGCTCTCTGTACAGATAATAATGACGCTCTCTGTACATATAATAATGACGCTCTCTACAGATAATAATGACGCTCTCTGTACAGATAATAATGACGCTCTCTGTACAGATAATAATGACGCTCTCTGTACAGATAATAATGATGCTCTCTGTACAGATAATAATGACGCTCTCTGTACAGATAATAATGACGCTCTCTGTACAGATAATAATGACGCTCTCTGTACAGATAATAATGACGCTCTCTGTACATATAATAATGACGCTCTCTGTACAGATAAAATGACGCTCTCTGTACAGATAAAATGACGCTCTCTGTACAGATAATAATGACGCTCTCTGTACCGATAATAATGACGCTCTCTGTATAGATAATAATGACGCTCTCTGTACAGATAATAATGACGCTCTCTGTACAGATAATAATGACGCTCTCTGTACAGATAATAATGACGCTCTCTGTACAGATAATAATGACGCTCTCTGTACAGATAATAATGGCAAAAATAGTGTGATACAAGCAGTTATGAACACTAATCATTAACTTTGTACTGTATACACAGTGTGTATAGAGAGATCTCTGTACGTGTATTATATGCCGTCCGACGTCTACATATATGGGTCATGAAACTCGATTCCCGGGTTGTTTTTATAGCTGTTTGTGTTTTCTCCATGCGCCCGCATCACAGAAAATACTATTACAGGGCTTCGAGTGTTAAAAATACTAGTGTATCGTATTCAAACATCATAAGATATCACCGAAATCGATCTTAGCGCGTTGTTAGTGCGGAAGACGAGGTAACTAAAGGTTCGTATGGGAATACGATATTTCCTCAATAACAACTTATGCAACACGTAAAACAATGGGGAGTCGACCGTTGTAATCCTAAACCCTCGAACCTGTCTATCCAGAAGGTACTAGTTTGTCGTTCAACTCGTTTTGATCACAACAGTTCATGCTGTCGTTGATTTAAGCCAATGTCTTTTATGAAGAAACGTCTAGCCGGTGTAAGTTGAACTGTGTTGTAGCCATAACTCAATATTTACCATGTCAAAGAGATTATACTAGTGCTGTTATGCAAAAGTTATAATATAATACAAAAATATAATTTTTATATATAAAATTATTTGCCCTTATTGACTGATCTATCAATGCCTAGAAGAATGCGCTCGCTCTATGTCATTCTATAGTGCTGCCAGTTACCACATATTCGTGTCATCGTCTTGGCTTGACTTTCAGAGGATCCTAAATGGCACTAAGTTCGCCCTTTGTACATCTAGCTTTAGGACATTTAAAAATTGCGCTACTATTTCCTGTGATTCGGATGTCATAGAGAGAACAGAAAAGAAGCAAAAGAAACAATCTACACACACTCTGAGTTTCATTAATGATCGTTGTTTAAAATTGCTTGTGTAATATGTCACATTCATTAAATTAAGATTTTTCAGGTTGGAGATATTTATTTCTCAACAGAACATAACTTAAATGAGAAAATATACAACATAAACTTAAAATCCATTGCCTTAAGCCAGTGTCATTGGGCGTGTCGTTACTGATGTTTATAATTGATGTTTATGATTGTTAATAGCTTTAATTGCTTTTCTGAATTCGTGTATGGTTCTCACATCTTTAACTTTGTTTGGTAAATTGTTCTAAAACCGTGCTCCTTCAAGCAGAATATTTCTTTTTCCGTACAAAGTTCGTGGTGGTACTAAATTGAGTTCACCCCAACTTTTGGTGTGAATTTTATGGTCCTTTATTTCAAATGAATTATCTGTTTGAGTTCTACCAGTTAAGATTTTGAAAATAAGTATGCAAGTTTTGTTATATATATGTAATATATGTTTGATAAATATTAAACGATATTTCTCATTAATAACGCATGTGTAAAGATTAAATAAATGCAAATACACAGCGCGGTAGGTACTCGCAAAATATCTATAAAAATCCCAACAACACAGAACAGAATAACTCGACATAAAACATTATAATTATTGCGTACCGAAAGACGAAATTTAAAATTACTTACCTAAATGTACCTACTGAACGCAATTAATTCGATTAACATATATTGACTCTGCACAAAGATTTATGTAAAACAAACTCGGACATATATATATCTTAATTGATTGATTTTGGAGGTTAAGTTTCGGCATTACACTAAAAAATGAAAAGAAAACCTCAATGGATCTTTCCACGAATCAAATGGACGGACATGTTATTAAGGAATTTATTTATGCGACGGTTGTATCCATCCATCTTAGAGACCAAGCCAACCTCTTATGTTTTTGGTGCATTCTACTGACGAACAGACATCGCTATGTTAAGTCTTCCTATTAAAAGTCACTGTATACCACCCGTCAAACCCGAATATACTATTGGTAAGATTATTTTCGTAATTGGTTCGCTACAAACTTTCTTCTAGAATTAACTGTGAAATAGTTTTTATGTGTTTTTGTTATACTTGTATTGTTGCAGCTCGTAACAAGCTGGTCCTCTCTTTTATCCCCATTTACCATTAGGTGATTTGTTAGCTCTTTGTAGGCTGTTGATATGATAAAAGTATAAAAAATATAAATACAAAGAACCTTACGATTAAGTGAAATGCTGATTTGTTACTTCATATTTAATCATAATGTCTAGTCGACCAGTGTGACAAGAAACTCCCAAGTTCTACCCACGCAGGTCAGTTACCAGTTAACGTAATATAAATTAAAGTGAATGTTGTAACCCGCGCGATTAATTCGAATCAGTAAAACGAGTTCCGTATTCAAATAAGCCACAAGGAACATCTTGATTTGCGTGCAAGTATGTTGAATATAATTCCTATGTAGTATTAATAACGGAAACGATTTTATTTAATGCTTCATAACATATAATCTTAACTATATATAAGAATCATATTGTTAACTAAACTTATAGTTTACGACCGTGATATATTTTAACTGTTGCCTACACTTAAGATTTTTGTATTTTACATTGATATTTCGAATCGATTACATTGATTATGAATCATGGCGGGAAAACTCATTACAAGTGACAGTTGACAGCCACTGACAGAGGAGTGTCTTAAATTTTAATCAGATGTTTATTTAATTTTCAGCCAACTATAGACATAAAAATCAAGGATGTTATGGAGCTCAGTAACCGAAATTATGGATAACCGAAGTAAAATATATCTGAAACCGTAACAGAATCCATAAAAAAGGTTCGAATAATCTCGAATAGGAGCAGTGGGCCGAATCAATACACTGGCCGCGTCGCTCTTATCTTTAGGCAGTTTTAATTATATATTTTTCAGGCTATTGTTTATTTCTATTATTATAATACTTAGAAATAAAGTCAATCTTTTACCTTTGAATAAAATTATATTTTTAATAGTAAATTATCCGAAACAATCGGATAATCCTAAATAATTTCATATCCGTAACCGTAAACGAAACCTGTAAAATATTATTCAAATATCGAAATCCGAAATTTTATATCCTTAACTTCTATTACAAATATTAAAACCAAACCAATTACAATGTCATGGGCGCGGCCCATAGATATCGTTATAGTTGAACTTTATATTACGTCAGAAACAAAAACTAAAACATTATTTAAAAATTACAATACTTTAGTATTCCTCGTTCAGGGCATGCTTTTTGTATGAAAATAAGATTTTGCAATATAAAGATAAAATCGTCACTCCAATAGTGTCAAACCGACTCGATGTAACAGTGGTAATTTGTAAGTTGATTTATACGTTTTAGAACAACGGGACGGTGTCAAAATTGGTGGTGCATTGTGAGATGAAATGATTACCACACAAATACAGATTTGTAAAATTGTAATAAAGCTTTTTTTACGTTGAAAAAAAGTATTTTCAGGAAGTATATTGTTACTCAAAACTACAAGTAAGTATACAAGAAACTTGATGTTACTATTTTTATGTCAATCAATAAATATCAACAAGTTGACATGCCAAATGATGGTAAGTGACCACCGCCGCCCATACACATTCCATCCAAACCTCTGGTGGGATCGCCGATATATTGCTGGATAATAGAGCCTTGTAACTGTCTGTCCAACATTGCAACCGAAACACGGCAATACATTTCATGTTTGATTTTAGAACGTTATACATAATTACTACTTGCGTTATGTGCTTCTCCACTCACTATCATCTTAATCTAATCAACGATTGATCTTTCTCCGCCAACTCGTCAGTACATCCGCGTATCGCATCAATAATCGTACATCTAGATAAATTCAATCGCGGAATATTCTATCGCAGTAATGTATACAGGCCTATTATTACTGACAATTTGTCAATATACCAAACTCATTAATAAAGAAATAATTACATAAACACGAGCTGTTTTTTACCGCAAATCCGCACCTGGCAAGAAAGTAATATGAATAATTCAACTACCTCCAGTCGCACACATTCCTTGATTCCTCGTAATATATATTCAATGATACACTTTGTAATTATTGAAACGGCACTCTTTCACATTAAACTGTTGTTTAGTAAATTAATTGAAGAGCTGGAAGTCCAACACGACGGGATTCAGTAACAACGATAGAGTTCCGCGGAAAATAGTTCGAAGCGCGAATAATGGGCACCGCGATACGTCCACACACGTTGAAGTGATTTGTAGAACTGAACTGAAATGAAATAATTACGCGCGCCGCTGCGCACACGCATGTGTTTGTTTGCGCTATCAATTTAGAAGTGTTAATATCATGCATCTATTATATTGCGTTAATAGATTAACACTAAAGCGTTAATTATAAGTATAATATGTACCCGACCGTCTATTCGATGACACTTCTAGCATAAGCAGTGGTTTCTTTGGGGGCTTTAATGACCAAAAATCTTACATGATCCGATCTTCCCAAGACATCTTGGAACTTTAAACGCTTACACCATCTGTGTTAATACAAGAGATTATTATTATAGTTTGTAGAAACAATTCAATAACATTATTGCAATTTACATTTGTTCCACTGCTGGACTGGTGGCGACCCCAGATCTCTCAATTAGAGACCTGGCCGACTTGAGATACCTTCGATATTTTATTTCACCGAAGCAAGTAATATTTAATATGTAATATACAAATAATTTGAAACCTTAGAGGTGCGTGTAGGATTGGAACTCGACGTTCTAACATCTACCCTATCAGAGCATTGCATTTAATAATAGTCTATTAATATTTAAACATCTTAATTCAAATGTCATGGCCTAACGTTATGACTATAGAGCTGAACTTGGATAGAAAAGATTGATAAACTACATAAAGGACTACAAAACATGTGTGACTTCATACGTGGAGTGAATAATTACGTCATACGCGAAGTACGTTTTGAATTGAATCAGCTGTAGTAAAGATCATTTAGACTTAGATCACTCAACATTAGATTAGTGCGGTAGATTTAGCAACTGTAATAACAGTTTCAAAAATACTTTTTTTTTGTTTAAACAATTGATGAACGAGCAGACACGGCACCTGGTGGTAAGAGTTCATCATGGACGTTAGTAACAGCAAATGCATCACCGACGCAGTGCCAGTCAACCCGAGAAACCGCTTTGATTACCAACAATGCACTTGAAACACTTTAAAAAGTTTCATTCGTTTCCTGGTTCCTTTTAGAGAGAGGGCATGGTAAACGGTAAATCAGGTAATCTATGTATTCGGTTTAGATTGTCTCGGGGTAATAAAGCTCAATGAGAATTCAGACAATCAGTGAAGTGAGCACGGTCATCTGTAAAGCATTAGCTAGATATTATTTATTGAGATTTGTTTTAGATACGCCATTTATTTTTTTCGTGTACACCACTCTTTATACACGATTTATTTTAGTTTTAAATTCAGAATTTTATAAATTAATCTTTTACTTTTAAAAGTAGTATGTATTGCTTATGCATCCAATGACAATATTTGACTGTAAAAACTTTTATAATACCTTGTATAGGAAATAGTTTCTGCCCATTGGAGCAACATATCAATATATTAGGGGTCGCAGCTTAGATGTCGCTATAATACATTTTAAAATTAAAACTAACTTTAAATTAAAAAGGAACTACGATAATGTCATACTTTATCATTCTAAACAGCATGAGGTTTAGTTTTATTTAACTATAATATTTTTCAATAGACATTATTACCAAGTTCCATTAACATTTCTATACCTTACAAACACCTATGCCAGTATCTAACACAAATACCAGAATACTGCGTGTATTCTACCACAAATGTATATATAATGTAGGTAACGACGCTGGCACGATCGGTATGTCTCGACGTTACTCTGTTATCAGGTTAAATTACAGATTGTCGAGATGATTGGGGCCCTGGATGGCTCATTATTAGCACACGTGTAAGCCCATTATTTAGATACAGCCAGCTACGCCTGCGTTCCAATATTGGATGTTAAGTAGGTACGTAAGGCTGTGATTATGTCTTATGGTGCACCGAGCGCAGTATTTATGCAGATTCTTTAATAAAAGAATGTTTAATGGGGTTTACAAATTTTTAGACTTCAAACTGACAACCCACAACGTGCTGTTTAAATCGTTTAAGTCTTCTCATATGTTTTTGGTGCAAAAAATATTTTATAGGACTTATTTTACTATTAACTGAATAGATTAATAATAATTATATGTACCGACTTCAAGTCTCACTGCGACAGTGCCTAAAAATGTTGAAATTTTTTAATTATGTTGTCAAGTGTGACAGGATCCATCCATTTGACTCCAAGCAAACTTCCTCTCTGCCCATTAATAGATAAGTGATGTACCACCTGCTTTATGCAGGATGTTGTGGGGTTACCACAATCCTATTTAAATCATCTAAACTACTTAGGGTGTACATTCATATTTGGTCCAAGACAATTTTTCTTGCTCGGTGCACTCCCCTAAACAACGGACGAGGCTATGGCAAACTTGAAGGTCGCTGGGCTTCAAGCTATCCAGTTTTATCTCGACAGTACTCGCATGAAGGTATATATTTTGCCCGGCTGGCTAGCTACCTCCTAATATCGCCAATAATAATGTGGGTTTTCTAATGGATCTTTTTCGGACGGCAATGCTTCGGTGATGCCTTTGGGGTTACTAAACGTCCATGGATGACAAGTGGCTTGGCTTTTTGTCAACTGTGTGTCTCATGTGATTAATTTTTAGTAACTAAATTTATCAAACGTGAATTTATTTGATATGTTTCAGTTGCCAAGTGGGAAACTCAGCTGACCGCTTCCTGCTATTTGACTGCAAGCCGGCAACCGAATTGATGGCCCACATGACTATAAGTAGCTGATTAGCCGACAGGTTGACGATGAAGTAAGCAGCAATTCCCCTTGCTAGCTAACAGGCTCTTTATCATGCCGCCAAAACATCTGGTAATGTTTATTTTTATGAGTATTTTTGTCTGTTCAGGCAAATCAGATGTAGTTTAGAATTCGATCAGCTGAGCAGTTCCTTGGTTTTCAAAACGTTGAGTTCTGATGTGGTACGATAAATAAGTATATATGGATATAAGTGCAATGGCGGATGGAATAAGTATGTACGGGAATTTAAAATTTACTTAAGTAAAAAAGGTCTTCAAATAAAATTACAAAATTATCTTCGTGAATAAATGATATGCAGAATGACTATTATTATTCACAAACATATTGAAAAAAAAATGCACGTGAATTTTGCTTCTATACCGATTTCAGAAGCCATATAGGACGATAATCCCTGTAAAGTAGATGCATAATACATTAGATTGGATTAGGTAAAGCATCTAATATAATAGTGCTATAAGTAACTCTTTCGATATATCATTCAAATTCTGTTTCGTTTTTGCACGTCGCCAGCTGTCGCCAGCAGTGAGACTTCCCAAATATAATAATAGTCATCGAAATTATAAAATTCCTGCGATTCCTAGAAATAATTATTTATATAGACGAGTTTTATAATAACTACCTTGTAAAGGTAACATTATTACAGTCGCGAAAGTTTAATGTTTTAAAACAGAACCAAAAACACCAAATAACATTTGATTTCCGCAGGCTGCGGGTAGGCTCGAAGAAAGCACGTCAGTATTATCGACACAGAACTATACTGCATTCGTACAGGTCTTTCACATATTTCCCGAGTGCTTAGCCAGTAAGTGCTAATAAGGAGAAAAGCTAGGTAGTAAAAAGCAAACCGCTATAGCAGGCCATCGGGTCACTGGGCGCGGACCGGAGTCGCATCGCATTCTCTTGCGAGTGAATTAGCGAATACAAGAATTTTATGGAAACTCATTACAAATGGCGTCTAAATAGCTAACTATTATATGCTAACATACTACTATGTCTTCTTTCTGATTTTCTTGTTAACGGGCTACTAGATAAGATTTTGGTGCAAGATAAGATAAGCCTTTATAACTGTATTTTATGAACAGCATTATAATATTCATGTGTATTTCGTGTTTATTTCGTGTCTTCCTTTTAAAGTTAGTCTTATTACCACAGTCAGTCCTTTCATACTTGTACCTCTTTCAAATCATTTTCTTTATATGGCGACCCTACCACTGGAGATGAAACGCGCGCTGGTTAGCCTGAGTAGACACTAAAATTACTTCCAGCGTTAAAGTACCCTTAGTAACCGAGTGTAATTGAACGACCACATTATTCTTTAAGAGTAAAGCTTTTTTCACGTCCATTTAGCGACATCGGTACAGAAGTCTTTTGAGAAGTGGCTCCCGTGAAATGGAAGGCTTGTAAATTAAAGAAGAGAACGTAATAGTCCAAAGCTCGAGTCCCTGGAATGTGAACTCTGCATTTGCACAGTAAGAGCAGCAGAAAGGTACGGCCAATGTGCTTTTAAAATGATTAGTATGATATTGGCGCTGGCCATACTGATGCATATGAAGATTGGCAGGGATATGCAAACCTGATCACACCCAGAGGAAGCTAGATCATCGGACCCTGGCGAGATCCGTATTTTATCTGTATCTTTCATTTGTTACATAAGAAAAATAGTGTTGACTGTTGACGGATGCGGTTTCCGTATTTTGTGCGTAGAAAGAAAATCGAGAAAAATCTAGTTTCGAATAATATAATTGATCGATGCTTTCCAATATTATTTTGAATTGACTAGAAGATTGGACCAGGCATTGATATTGCAGACAAATATTTCTTGTCTTTTATTTGTACGTTGTTTTAATTGCAAGTGTTCATGCCACTTGTATTGCATGAAATAAAACAAGCATGACCTTACCTGCGGAGCCGAGGGTTTAGATTCCCGGCTGGGCGAAACATTTATATGACAGATCAATATTTG
Organism: Megathymus violae; assembly: GCA_003671415.1. NCBI lineage: Eukaryota > Metazoa > Arthropoda > Insecta > Lepidoptera > Hesperiidae > Megathymus > Megathymus violae. Next base: position 7,681,690 of record PDGT01000009.1, on the reverse strand, counting down.
TTTCCGGGTCATGGGTGTTTGTGATATCATATTTGAGGATTTTCATGGCACTTATATGCAGGGAACCCTACCACTGGGGAGTGAGTATGTGTAACTTTCGTTCGCTCTGGGTTTCATTTTCCCGTCAACAGAGCAGATGGATAAAAAAGCATTTTCGTCAGTAGCCTTCCATCGGCGTTTAAATGGACGTGAAATCAAGTTTCTGTCCTGCTGACGGGGCAATGCCACTGGGACACATAAGATCAATGTTACAATAATCATTATATACTTAACTTACTACACAATTTCGCAATTTTGTTAAATTTAATCTCAACAAAGCGTAATTATTAGGTACTACTAGTAAATTACAAAGTAAAAGTAGATATTTTTATGTGTTTAAAGGGAAATATATAATTTGTCTAATATTAACGACTGTATGTAAAAAAAGGAATTGATGTGATTTTTGTAAATAAAAAGCTATGTATTATTCATATTAAATTTGTAAATTGATTCTTTACAAGTGGATGTTGTATCGTGTGTTCACTACAATTAGAGCCTAGAATACCCAATTACTATTCTAAAATACACATAGAAAGTATCTTGCTTTATATATAAATAATTAACCGCCTCACTTATAGTTGCTACCAAATTTGTGTCAGTAGTGCCTTTACGATTCCATAAGATATTGAAAGTATAAAATTATTGATATCGAAATTAATAAATATTTTACCGGTCTGAGATTTTAAACAAACATTTTCGCGACATTATGTGTTTCAATGAAATGGTCTCACCATGACTCTTTTAATGATGAATATTTAAATGACTTGTTTTTATATATAGCTAAGGTTTCATCAAATTGGCCGAGCTCGTCGTATTGATGGGAATTTCACTGTATTCGATTTTCTTGACTTTCTTGTATCGTTTCCTTTATTTTTTATTACCTCGTATGGGCGAAGATATTTGAGACATTATCTGGGACCTTGTGAGGATTGTCTTCTTAGTGGCTACTATATCGCCTGTTTTGTGTAAATAAGTCTAGTTTATTTTACAATTAAAATCTCGCAGGTGTTTTTACTGTACCTTATTTAGGTATTCCTTTGCCTTTTCTCTAACTTTTGTCATCTGTTCTTGAAATTGTCTATATTTTCTTATTGTATTAGTTTTCGAAGTTCATCACCTTTATCTTTCATGTTTATCCCACACATCAACTCGAAGGACGACATTGTGATAGTTCGTACGGTAGTTAGTTCTTTGATAACTACCATTCAAACAGTGCTGTTTGTACACGATACCATTTTGTGGGGTCATCGGAGCTCATCTACGGTAATTATTATTTTGTGAATTCTTTTAACCGACCTGCCCAATAGTATATTATAATGTGCAATATTTTTTATAGTTACATAGAGTGAAAGCTGCGTTTTTATCAATGATTAATAGTTCAAGGGCTTCAAAAGTTTGCTGTTGTTGTCTCAATTTACCCAAGGTCTTTACGGTTGTCATTGTTTAACATGTGAATCTAGGATATGCATCTACTACAGTAAAGATGTACTTGTAGTTCTTATTAGTCGTTTTATATGATGAATGGTATGTCGGCAGTGGAACGTCACCTTTATAAAGAAGATAAACTAAACCATTTCTTTTCCTATTTAATGCGAATAAATTTATGCGAAATAAGGATACATTCCACAAGTACTTATTAATCTCTTTAAGTAAACGTGCGTATGATGCTTTTTCTACTTTAAAAAGTCTTTTCTCTTAATATGGACACAACAATGTGTCTCGTTCCATTTTCTCTTTACATATATAACAAATTGTTCTGTGTTACAAAGTCATGATAAGGTTCCTTTTCTATTACTTTTTTCAGAACTTGAATATGTTCATGTTCATCCTGAGCCTTTTAATCTAGCTGTAGTTTCTGTGTTGCAGATTACAAAGTAAGTTCATGCTNCATTATCTACTCTATGCGTCTGCATGTTTCATCCTAGAGCCTACCCTGTGTGTTATTATTTAGTCGTATTCTTCTAAGAGTAAAGCCTAGCGGGTTATTCTTAATAGTAAGTCCATTTGATCTAAGGACAAACTCAGAGTGAAGAAATCTGTGGCTATTTTAAAATAGACGTCTAATAAATATACCCTAACATTTTGATAATAGTACCAATGGTTAAAATGGCAAGGTAATGACAGTGATATCTTTTTCAACTGGGGTTGTTTTCTTACTCATATAATAAATAGAATGAAATCGATCATCTTTCGGGTTCTTTATGAAAGAACGGCTTTGTACTTGCTCGCATCAGTATCCAGCTTATTTTGTTATTCTGGCTTCTAGAAAGTACTATCATATTATGAACTCAGTTTGAAATCTAACCGGGGATCCTTCGTCCATAGACAGAACCACAACAACAACTAAACTGTTATTTAATAACAAAGAAAATCAATATGTCGGAGACAGTTATGAATACAATGTTGCTAAAAGGAACACAGCACGTGGCCTGAGTGATGTCAGCACCGGCGCTATGTCTCAACACGTGGCAACTTGTGCTACAATGGAACCTAGCTAGGTGACAGGCGCTATTGCAGGCCACACTTGTGTGTCAATCGTGCTGGAGATTTGCGCCTTACTGCTAGAAACTGTTATGTTTCTTTTTATTATTAATAAGGTGAATTCTTTAATTCACACAATGCTGTCTATTCTCTGACACATATAACTATTGGTCTGGATAACAACAACGTTAAAATGATAATAAAAATAACAATTTTCCATCTTTATTTGATTATAAGTTCACAGACTAAAAAGTTTGGGCTATCATAACCGCGAGATATAGCGGAGATTCCTGATTTTCGAGCACTGCATCTAAAATTCATTGCACGTTGGCGGATACACGGATGCGGCGTTTTGCAGACGAAATGCAGATGTAAGGCTATCGCTGAGACGGAAACTTTGATAAAACTTGAAACAGTCACTTTTCACTTGAAAACTATTCGACGTGATGTTATATGTATAGGTAGCTTTACTGCAGGGCGAGAATGTTATGTGGTAGGACAGTTAAACCATTTTTTTACCTATCATATGATAAGTTGAATGAATAATTAATTTTAAAATTAAAGAAATAATTGCTTAATACTTGATAGCTACGAGTATATTAACTACTATACACTGCAGTATAGTCTCACCAATGGGTCATCACTCAGTCTTGTTACAGTACATATCTGTAACGCTGATTTTCAGTACAGCTTTAAATTGGGAAATTCCACCAAAAATAAAGTGGCCGATAACCAATATACTTAACAATGAAAATGTTAATAATAAAAAAAAAAAGATAAATTTCCAAAATGCAATAACTACTTTTTAAAAACAAATTCTTACAATGTAACTTTTTTGTATAATAATCTCTAATTTTTGGTAATTATTTAACAAAGTTTTTCACTCTTCACAAACAGGGACATTGTAACGAAATTATCTTTAGAACAAAACTATTATTTAATAACAAAGAAAAGGGTTCAATGAAACCATTGTTCTGGATTAAACGTAATAATTATATTGGAAACGATATCGAAAATATTATTTTGATTTTAAACTTATATTATAATTATACTGGAATTAAAAGAAATAAAATTCGTGACTTAAAACAATATTGATGTTACATAACAAACGAACTATTTTAAAATTTAAATTAAAAATAACTATAAGCTAATTAAAAATTATTACATAGTGCAATGTTTGCGAATTATTACGTTTATGGTTATCTAAAAACAGTGGTCAGTTTAATAACAATCTGTTCGCTTTTTGTAAGACAGAAAGTAATAACTTCCATGAATAATATAAAAACCCTCGTCTCTGTTATTTACTTTTGAGAGAATCCCAGTAATATTGGCATACGGCGTATTTCACTTCCCTCTTATAACCCAACTTCAAGAATTCATCTGTCGGGTTGCAGGATTGATATAACCGGAGTAACTCAAGTCTGGGTATAAAATTCATAATAAATTTCATAGACTATGTACCATGTAGATATATTTTTCATGTGCATTTTTACTCACGATATTGTATGCCAATATTTTGGCACAGTTGTGGATGATGGCCACGGACAAAGTACTATAACTACGGGAGCTTTTGACAGGGTGACAGGGTGATAAGTGACAAGTGTCATTTGGCATAAAAATATTATGTGTGCTTTTTATCTTTATAAAGTCGGTGCAAAGCCCAAAACAAAATAATACTTAGTGATGTAAAAATTATAACTATATAAAATACTATTAATTTATTCCATTTAGTTTTCGGTCTCAGAATCATATTCAGTCCTTGGTTAAATACAATAAAATCGACACCCTTCGGTTTATTGATTTATTATGATAAAAATGCTGAAATATTTCCTAAAATCGTATGCAGGGCCCGCCCTCGCTTCGCTTCAGAAAATCTACTCTACTAGTACAGCTGCAGCCACGCAATCAAAATTTTTATTCATCACCATTTTAATAGAATGTCTACATTAAATTTTCATTCTTATCTATAAAAAGTATCCTAGATTATGGTCCATAATAGAAGCTATAAAATTTCCAAGTATCATCCAGATCTGTTACGTGGTTTTAGTCACGTGCACAAATAGATAGATGAAGGATTCCAAAAAAAATAGTGTAGATATTTATCGATAACAGAGTAACATAACAATTTCTAGTATATATGGCTGATAAATCGGAAGTTGAAGTCGACTCATAGTCTATCTTACGTCTAGTCAGTTTTTTTTGCTTTCAACTCGATTTTATGAGCTTCTCGTAGTAGAATAACATCGTCTTGCCATGTTTGCGCTAACTTAAATCCATCCCTGTTGAAATTTCCTTATAACGTAGCCTGTAAACAGTTTTCTTAAAACTTATTCTCTATCTTATTACGTACTTACTTACTCCGTTGGCGCAGCAACAAGAAGTGAATCTTGGCCTCCGATACAAGAGAAAAATCTCGCTCTTATTATTTCTAATGATAATTAGAAGTCAGCCTTGTGAGGCTTCAGGAAAATAGTCCTTAAAAACTTAAGTTAACATTATTTCTATCTATTGGGTCAGGTCACTTAATTAAAACCAATTTACTTTCTACCCACATTTGATTATATTTAGGTTTCATTTTGTGACAAGAGACTAGCCCATCAGTGAGACAGTTACTGGTTATAGGTATATACCGGTTACGTATAAATAGCGTATTCCACTCGATTAATGACCGGACGAACCAATTATTTACTTGGTAATTGCTACTAGGGAAAGTAAGACTAATGTTTCAAATGATGACATTTTAATTTTATACAATTTTAATTCAATGACGAATATACTATCTTGGGATTTCTCACGATGAAACTTATTATTTTTAATGACAATATAATAAGAAAATTCGTTGTATTATCGTCAAATTGCATCGTAATTGCAATTACTTTACACCTTTCTTCTATTCATATTAGGAGAATTGTTTCTAACGTCACTCATTATTATTTTCATAATAATATTAACAAAAAACTCATATAATAACCGATAAATTTGAAATATCAACTTTCGAACTTTGTCATGTATTTATGCGGCTTCTCTCTAGGATACTAATTTTTTCATGCTCGGGATGAATTCATTGGGCATTGCGCAATTGAGGCTTTGTATGTTTTATATCCCGATATTATTATATCCCCAGGGGATTTTAGTGGGTAGAAGTTTGAAGACAAACAAACTTCCTTCTCTCTTTAAAACGTTATTAATCATGAGTACCGTAAATTTAAGTACAGAAAAATGATGGAAGTTTTAGGTTTTAAAATTTGAACCCGGGCCTTTGGAAGCCCAGCGTTCAAGTTACACTATTACTACTTTATTAACATACTGATCTCGCGTAAGTTTAAAACAATACGATTCCCTTATTATGTATCCTGCTTTGATTTTGTGAAACCGAACGAATAAAGCGTGGATTCACGAACAATTTCCAACTTTTTTATAGCTTACAGTAAAAGGCATAATCAACTCGAAGTAAAGCTGTCGATTTAGTGAATCCTCGGTTCTTATGATTAATGTGGTTTTACTTTTAAAGAAAATAAATTTTATTATTGAAAGTAATTTCAGAATGGAGGGAAATAGTTACGATTGCCCCAGAAGCGAACCATTGAAAGTAAATTCAATTATTATTTAATGAGATTCAATTATTATTTAATGAATTCCGGGTTCAATATTTTTTTTATTCTAGATATGTTTAAAGGGAAAAAAGGTGATGATAATAAATAAATAATACTTATTACAAAACTGTTACAGTGCGGAATCTGCATAAAATTAATAAAATGTTTATATATAGGTAGATTTTGTTGATAGCGGCCAAAACGTTTTTTTTGGAAGCTTTGTCTGTCTTGTTTAGATGATCCATTGCTTATGTAACTCACAGAATTGGTTTACGTTTTGGATATATTTTATCCCGGGAACTTGATCTATTCTTGTGGAATAGAAGATAAATAGGTATGCAAGTTTTCCTACGAGTGTAGTAAATAATTTTTTTATGCTTTTTTGCAGCCATTGCTATATTTTTAATTCATAAACGTAGCACTAGGGAAAATAAACGTTGAAATAAAAATTGGAGGAGGGGCGGAGGGTGGGACAAATAAAAGGCATGCAATAATAAGACGTCACAATAATAATCAAAGATTAAATAATATTGAGCATAGATTATAGGATACTACGATACTGGGCATTGTACATATTAATACGGTTATTGGGTTTTGTACGGTTGGGTAAGTTGAATTAACCATAATATGTTATCCATACCTTTTAATTTTAATTTCTCCTGTATCTGATAATTTTGAAATTTTTATAATACCATTATTCATGTTTATGTTTGAAGATGTCCAAGAAACCAAGACTCGAGAAGAAACATTATTTTATCTGTCACCTGTACAAAACAACAATAAAGCAACACGTATAAAATTGTTATAAGCTATGATATAGAGAACCAAATAATATGTTATCTGTGAATTCCATTTGAATAGCTCAAGTCGTTCAGAAATCAAACGACCGCCTGCAGACCAACGAGCATATAAATTAAAAAGTATATAGAGTGAGTGAAACAAAAAACATCTAACCCTTTCCTAACTGGCAGGGCTGACTGATGCGCCGCCATTTTTCAAGTTAATAAACGTAACGAATAGTTCGATATCAAATGACGGGTGCCGAGCGTTGCAGATTGATGACTCGCTTTGTTACTTAGAAACTTTATTTTGTTACTGTAAAGGATTTTATGGTTGTATCTATCTATAATAATTATGGATCCATAACAGGGCTGTGTACTACGTACGCATTTTGAAATTATTATTAACGCACGAACTGTTACGTGGATAATACCTCATTTTGGTATATGTTAGTTCTTTTTTACGTTAATGAACGAAACTAGTTTTTTTTTAAACATACTTCAATTTGAACAAGATGAACTTTTAGTTTTATCTCTTGTTTTTGAGTCTTAATTGTGGTAATTTTTCCTCATATTCAAGTGGGACTCTGTATGTGGGACATATCTAAGTATACTGTTTCAAATGGAATTTTCCAAATCGATTAATAAATAGCGGAGTTCTGAGGTAACAAACATAGAAAAATGTAAACCGTATTGAAAACCTCCTCTTTTTTTAAAGTTGGTTAAAAAAGGAATGTTGATCTAGCGGTTTCAACGTCCTTGTCCTTCTGTCCTGCAAACACCTCTAATTATCCGAATTAATTTTCACTCGCTTCGGCGAAGGAAAAACGTTGTGAGGAAACATGGATACCTGAGAGTTCTCCAAAATATAGTCAAAAACATTGTTTCCGCCATATATGTTTAAAAATACGCGCGCGCGGTATGTAGTAAAGATTCTGTTAAGATATATTGGCATTATTCTCATTCCCTTCCTTCCGCTTCTCGATCCCGACCTATGTACGCGAATACATTCAGTTGGTCGTCAATGATCACCGCTGACGCACAACGAGACAGCACCGCGAATCCGCTGACGCCAGTCATCACCGCACCGCACACAACCGCGCGCGAGTACGGCCATATTGCAAGGAGCACGTGGAGTGAAGCGTTATTCATTAATTATAATTTAGTGTAGCTTAGGATAGTACAAAACATTGGTGAAGGTGGCCGGAGCACACCTGAAGCGTCAACATCAGCGTGGGCCGCCAACAAGGGGCAGTCCGCTTGCGGAATTCCTCAGCCGGAACCAGGTACGAGTACATACTTTTCCCTTTCCACTTAACTCGCCAAATTATCCTTAGACAATCCCGCAACCAGCCTTTATACAGTCCACACCGCAGGACCTCATAGCCTTAGGTCTTTGGTCCCCGCGACCAGGTTCTTAGGAGCTCGGTCATAGTCGTACGGTCGAGAAAGCCGTGCACTTCCCGCAGAGTAGTTTGGCCTGGGCAATCACCCAGGGCCACAACAAACATGTTCTTCTTCTTCACGTGCCATTTCCCTCAAGGAGGTCATATGAACTGGTTTATCTGTGCTTTTAACCCGCAGCCAGTCCTTTATATTTCTAATCCATGAGAATCTTTTTCTACTTGGACCTCTATTTCCTTTAATTTTGCCTTCAATTATGAATTTTTATGAATTATATTTATTGTTCCTGTATATATGTCCAAAAAAGGGCTGTTTTTCTTTTTTTAATGTTATCATTATTTGTAAAACTTTGACATTCGATATTCCACTTTTCCACTTAATTTTAAGCATTCTTCTGTAGATCCACATTTCAAAAGTCCTTAGTTTATCAATTGACTTCTTTTTCAGTGTCCCACTTTCGGAACCATACATAAGAATTGGAAGTATATAACATTTAACTAGTCTACACCGCAGTTTTAAGCTAATTTTTCTGTCACTCTATAGTTTCCTCATGTTCTGAAAGGTGTTTTTAGCAATTTCAATTCTTATTCTAATTTCATGATCCGGTTCCCAGTCCTCATTTAACCAACAGCCGAGATATTTGTACTTGTTAACTCTTTATATAGAATCATTTTCCAATCGCAAAATTGCTGACGAATTTAAATGTTTACCAACAATCATGAATTTAGTCTTAGTTGTGTTAATTTTGAGTCCATATTCCAATAGTACCAGATTCAATTTTTGAAGCATAATTTGAAGGTCATTTAGGCTTTCTGCCACACGGACGGTATCATCAGCATAACGAATGTTCTGTATCAGTTTACCATTTACCCGAATGCCCAGGTCAAGATCTTCGAAAGCTTTTTCGAAAATAGTTTCCGAGTATATGTTAAATAGACAGGGGGAAAGGATACAACCTTTTCTATTTTAACCTCTTTAGTCAATTTGTTATTAATTTTTATTCTTGCTTTTTGTTTCCAATATAAATTCTTTATAAATGTCAAACTCTTTTTTCTATTCCAAGTGATTTTAAAATCATTATTAATTGTTCGTGTTTGACATTATCAGATACTTTCTCAAAATCTACAAAACACATATAAACATTCATTCGTTGTTCATTCATTCATCAAAGACCTGCGAGATCTGTCAACACGCACCCGCCTAGCGTGGCGGTCTACGGCCTTACAAACCTGTAATTGTGAAAGAATACCCGAGCCCGGCACTAGGACAATTATGAGTTGTAAAGATGATGGGACTTTTTTATGTTAATCAAAGACTAACTAGAAAAACAATGGGACGGTAAGTCACCTTCGTTCGTTTGTAATACCAAATAAATCACCGACGCTAAGAAGGCCGCTGACAACGCAGTATTGAAGCTCAATTAATTATTTGAACTATTTTAAATTTTACTATAGAAGGTTATAATATGTCTATTTACTTTAAACGTGAACGTGTACTCACATGAAAGTACTGGTAATTGAATTATAAGCTCAGTTGTAAACTGTCATCTAACCTAAAAGCCATATATAAATTGGTTAAGACATGGTTCACACTGAAAAGTTCATAGGAAAAATATGTTAATGATTTTATATAAGACTAGAAAGTGCCCTTGTTTCGATTTAGAAAAACTACCTTAGGTTTACAAAAAGTTCCTGCATTGTTTTAGGGCTGAGTTTTTCTTGTTCTGTTAATTACAAATACATGTGTTCATTCATAACTTTTTTATTTATGGACGGATTGTAATGAAACAAACTTTAAATGTTAAGTGATGCTCACTGCAATACATTGGTGAAAACCAGAATAAAAACTGTTAAGCTGTTTCTGAGATTAGCCCGAACAAACGCACAGACGAACAGACAACAATTCTAACAACTATTGTTTTGGGTTCCATTGCGTTCATAAAAACCATTAATAATGTTTTTTCTCATATATCGTTCATGTACAGAGAGCGATCAGTTAGAATTTTATTATATGTATAGATATTCAGCAAAGTTCGTGAACTTGGCAACAATATTAAAATATCGCGGAATCACGCGAAGCAGTTAATTCTCTTCCATATTAGCTCTCGACGCTCACAACAGATGGATTCCATAACTCACAGTAAGAGGTAATCGATTTAGTTTCGGTAGATGAATTTGTCTGCGCTAACGGGAAGGTTTTGTGACGGCTCTTCTTAAGCCGTCATTTTTTTGTTTTATCGTGTAGTGGGTATTGATTGTGAACGGAATTAAAGATTGGATAGGTTCATCATTACAGGAGTGTTGTTTATAAAGGAAATGAATGATGGGTATTGTTTAGTTTAGTCGTGTAATTACACTCCGAGAAGTAAGGTTTGTAATAAATGGAACTCTTATACTTTACTCGGGTTTCTGTTGTGCTTACAGCTGACACTTTTTGTACTGGACACAGAAAAAATCCTGTCACCGACTCGATTGTTAGCTGGTTAGCATCTCTCCTAAACCTACTATGAGATGTTTTTGTATTTCAGCTGCAATGTTGATGAGTTAAAAGAACGGGTGAACTTCCTCTTTGGCCAGCAATGCACCCAGCCAGATGTAATGTACGCGGTTCATCATTATTACAACCCTTAATCATTCCATTGCTCCGTCTACTGTTACGTAAACTGTTACTCCGTCTACTGTTACGCAAAGTGTGTTACGCTGCTCAAGTCTAGATGTGAAGGCTTCACTCAAGTATGAGAACATTGTGGAGGACTGCAACTTTCTTTAACAAAAACATGGATAATTAATTTGTTTTATATGCATACAATTTGAAAAATTAACGTGCAACTTACAAACTTGAATTTCTTATGCGGCAGACCTACTCTCAAACCACTAGGCTACCATTGAATATAAGTATATTGATTATATTCTCCCATCGCCGTTCCTTCATCAATCTACTCGACGTATGACACGTATCCACCCTTACGTAGTGAACGTACCACCTGCACGGACGACGCGGTTTGCGTCTTCATTCATTATGCGCACTGCAAAGGACTGGAATAACTTGCCCGCGTCGGTGTTCCCGGCTGCTTACGATGTGGGAGTCTTCAAGAGGAGAGTGAATAGGCTATTATACGTTAGTGCGTTCAACATCTTAGACTTCATCACCACTTTCCTTCAGGTGGGATTGTTGTGAAGCATTAACTTATTATAAATAATTAAAAAAATGTATCTATATGGTAGGGATGTTCTGGATATGAAATATCAGACCCGGATATGGATAGGGATATATGAATAATATTTTACCGGCTTCGGTTACGGTTACAGATATTTAATTATGTCGGATTATCAGATTATTTTGGTTACGGTTACGGAGCTCCATAACAGCCCTGAAATGTGGTAAGGGTGACCATACTAACCCATCTGATGATCCGTTTGCACGTCACCATAAAAACCAGTTTTCCTTATCTGCCTACTAATATTAATGCTTCTCAATATTCCACTATACCGTGTGTTCATAATGTCTGTTATGCAATATGCAAACAAAATATTAATCTTGGCAACACTGTATTATGCTACCTAAGTCAACGTTACGTTAAAATGAACTTTAGCAGAATACAATAAGGTAGGAATTTGCGTGTGTGTAGGGAAAGTGCATTTGCATAGATTAAGACCCTGAGACAGGTATTGGGGGACATAAGTATTCTTTTGTATGATATTAGCAAACGGGCGTCAAGTTTAATCATTACTCTTGCAACCCATAAACATGTATAGAGTAGCCAACGACAAGTCGAACTATTGTCAGATATACAATAAACACACTCTTTTATAGGTATTCCCTGAAAAATTATGTGGTAAGAGACCCATTTACCGGAATGGAAAGTACAGTGGGTTAGTTGGTTGTTTCAAATATGAGAAGGGTCATCTAAATGTGTTCAATGACTTTAATAACGTGTGTTACATATCTTCAAATAGACGAGTATTCCAAATAAATGTGGTTAAGTCTCTACATCGAAATCTTCGATGTTCAAGTTCAATATTAGTTCAATTTCAAGTTCAAGTTCAATATTAATACCCAATCGACAACCTTACAGCCCAATTGGTAGTGACCCTGCCTGCCGAGCGACAGGTTCTGGGTTCGGTTCCCAGCCATTTATGTGACAGATAAATGTTTATTCTCGGGTCATGTCCATGCCACCCGCAACACAGGGAACCCTAGTGCGGGGGTGTGAGTGTGTGAACGTTTATTTATTTAACATTATGACGAAAGCTTGCTAATTTTGTGGGTTTATGTATATGTGGACTCTATATTTCCAGGGCGACTTCTTCTTCAAAAGCTCTTTTATCCTCTCAAATGGGATATTATTCCAGATTGAGATAGGCTCTATATAGTTTATATATATAAATTTTCAACTACGTCGCGGCGGGTTGCTAGTATAGATATAAAGATACAAAAAACGATAAGGCAATTGCTAAAAACCAATTTCACCTATACAACCTTAATCGATTATCTCAAAAACGGATTTGCATGCTATTTTTACCAATAACCAGATTGTTTGATACACGTTTAGACCAATGAAACCCAAAGAGATTTATATCAACCTGAATTCGACTGTCACCTGCAACAGGTCTACGTCAGTGAAAATCAATTTACAGGCCATGAGATGTAAGTGGCGTTTTACGATAGTGGATTTCATTTATGCAGGTCTTACCTTTTTAGAGTCACAAATTCAATTATCTATGTTTGTACGAAATTTTTTAGTTTGTTCACATTGCATGTGTTACCTGTTTTATTCGTAGAAAAAGCATTAAATATTTACAAGAGAATGATAAAAACGAGTAACGGATTCCGTTACAATTTTTATAATTTTACCGGGATTCATGTTTAAACTAAGCAAGAACGGATTACAGGTTGGTGTGAAATGATAAAAAAAAAAATTGTCTTTAAAAAATCTTTAATAATACTCTTACATCTCCTTTGTATCAAATACAATATTTACATTCTTAAATCATTAATTACCTACTTACTTCAATAAAATTTTACCTAAACAATGTCACAACTTCCTCCTTTGTCAACTCTATGAGTACGTAATTTAGACAGTAGCTAGCGTAAAAGGCAGTGGATTTGCTGATTTGAGTATTTAAATTTATATGAAGCTCGAAATTATGATAATTATACAACTTAATTATACATAGCAGTCCGAAAGGCACACAACAATCAAATATTAATTTTTAATAGTTCGGTGGTAGAAAATATTTAAAACCACGTTTGGGATATATTTATTATCTATGATTAACATTGCCATAATTATGAGTGAATATGCCACGTGGATTTTGTTTAAAATATTCATTGTTATAAAATAATATTACATATAGTGTGCCTTTGGGAAAGAAAAATCTTATTAGTGTTATGTTAGCCAACTCCCGTAATTAGACTTCAGTGAAGTATCTAAACAAAATGTTTTTTTTGGCAATAAAAACATTACATATTTTGACTTTTAAAAATGACGACTGTTTTTGTAGCCAATATTTTTTTTAATGATATGTGGTCTAATTACCGAAGTAGGCTTCGATAATTTAATGATACAACTATATATATAAAATAATAATATGTTCACCGATAATATTAAAAATATACAGTATATCACACAAACTCCCTAAGCACAAGAAAAATAGCCGATGTTGCCATATCTTCTTTTAATTATATGCATGTATTGCAATGACACATGATTTAATGGACAGATTAAAGAAAAAAAAAAACAAATACGTCGTTTTCAATTATGCCAACTTATTTCTACTAAAATAATATAATCGTGTATTTATTTTAAATGACGTCATGCTATTTTTAATTATGTTGTACAAATAGAATAAGAAAACATACTTTATAATTCAAGTTAGATAATATTGAAATCTATCTTTGAAATAAAGCATTCGAAAGTAACTTTATCAAGATTCAAGAGCCTGGTATAGAATACTTTATGTTCCCATTTGAAAAATAAATATTTTGTTTGTATTATAGAAAACATATATTTAAAGTGGGCTTAAGTTAAAATTTAATAACATACTTTATTATACTTTCGCCCTGATGTTAAGGAGAATCTAATCAAGTGCAAATTAAACCCTAACTTAATCTGTGTACCGGGGGTCGAATACCTAACTTACTGTCGGAGAGAGTCTATGCATCTTCTGTTCATCTTCTCGCCGCAGGTGCTTGAGTGTGATGGGTACAACCTTCGACGTTTTCAGGCCAGTCACAAACGTTCTCATTAGGGTTGAAGACCAGGTTTGAGGGACAAGGCATGTGGTGCTTCCTCTCTCCCTCGCACATGTAGTACATGGTGCAGTCTGCTTTGTCAGGGTGGTAGGAGATGTGGCCGTCTTCCTCTTCGCAAATTACTTCGTTGGCTGAAGAAACAAAAGAGATTTTACCGACACGGAAAAAAGGCTCAGTCTGTGCAAATTGAAAACGTAAATAACTGAAGAATTAAATATATAGATAAAATAGAAATAGGCATAGATTGTATAGTAAGAAGTGATAACAAATTTGTTGTGTACCTAATAATGAATAACTTTTCTGTTATTTTAATGCAATCAAAGGGGATTTTTTTTTAAGGATGCCGTGATTATTCCGGGGGTGTATTCCACTCAATAACAACGCTTTGATGACTTTTCTCTTTACGTGGGGCAAGTACGCAAGTACACATTTTACCCTGGGTAAGTTGAAAAGCTTTAAATTTTATTATGATTCATTTACATACAATAATTACAATGTGAGAAAACCTGTTACTTGTTAATGTAAACAACATAATATAATACGCGCTATCTACTGTAATGTTTGAAGGCGGCTATGAATATTTAAATAATTACTAAATCTTGTCAATGTTTAATATAAAATATACTCACGATCCTTGGTGGTATACTGTCCATTGGGGCTTGAGGATTCGTAAGGTCCATCATATTCCAGTTTCACTTTGTAGTCTCCTAGCTCCTGCTTCATGGCGGTGATAAGCGGGTACTTGCCAGTACCGCAGGATCCCCTGAAGTCATCCATGTCGATCGACCAGACCATAATACCACCGAACCCTTCCTCTTTGAGCCAGGTCATCTGAAACAGCAAACTAGGTTAGAGCGTAAAAAAAGGCTATCTTAGATTTGTACAGCTTTTTATCTTATACAGTGCCATCTATTGGCAACAAATAGAACTATTTGAATATCATCAATAGACGCAATGCAACGAGTTACGTTGCGTTAGACGTAAGATGACGCTACTGTTAATCTTTGTTTTGGACTTCATCTTTTTGTCATTCAAGCGGCGCTAGCTTATCGTTAACCATCGAGAAACTATTAATCTATTTCACTAAAATTGTATTTTGTTATAATATTTCACATTATTTTCTGTTTGTAAATAATTACTTACCTTGGTCTTTAGGGACCTTTCATCATCGAAGCCAACCCACTGGTCTTCCCTGTATGCGAACGGCACCATCTGCTCGTTGTCCCAGACAAGGGTAGTGTTGTCTTCCCTCAGGAACTCGCAGATCTCGTAGTAGGACATGAAGCCGGCTTCGTTAGTAAACCGACCCGCTTTACCTGTGAAAGAGTAATTATTTTTACAATTTGTTATATTAATATCACGGTTCGTAGAAAACTAGTCAAAATACTTTTCGATGTGTAATGCTACTTAAAAACTTATTTATTATATTATAAGATGACCTGGATAAAATATATAATGTATTTACAAGGTAACAGTTTGAATTTATTTCTAGTTATTATGTACTATGATAATCACAGATGAAAATCTTGAAGAACCTTAAAAATTAAATGATAAAAACTGTCTAAAATCAAATTGACCTGGGTAGTGTATCGGCACAGTTGTAAACCTGTTACAACGTATTTTATGTAGACTCGACCGCTATCCGAAATTATCCGAAACGTTTTTATCGGATTCGGTTACCGCTACGAATTACATAGCTCCATGACATCCTTGGTAGAGTGCAAAGAGGTTCTTACCGCCACCGGAAGCAGGGGCTCCGATGTCGAACTGCGTGTCATTGATGAGCGTGAAGGATCGGCCGTACGTCGGCATACCGATCATTAGTTTCTCCTTTGGAGCTCCTTGCCGCACCCATTCACGGGCTGAATAGTCCTGGAAGAGGCGAACGTCTCGTCAAACAAAACATTATTATTGAATTAGTATTAATTTACTTTGCAACAATCCGCAAGCACAATGTATGATGGTATATACTTCTATACACGCATAAAACCTCCCTTCCTCCCACAAAGGAAAACATGCATTTATGATAAATAAAAGTATATACCAACAAACATACCGACACCAACACATGTTTCGCTCCGGAACGGAGTATCATCAGGGTGAGTAGACTCTATGAGTGTTAGCTGAACTTGGCAAAGTAAGTTAAAATTGTTGCAAAGTAAATTAATACTAATTTAATAACAATGAATTTCCGCAAAGTAAAGCCTGATATTACATTATTATTGTACAAAACTAAAAAAACATATCACATTAAAAACAACGAAATCATTTTGATATTTTCTGTGAGTTATTTTACTTTTCTTTCTTTCACAGGAACTTAATTTTTTTTATTACTAAACACGTAAAATGAAATAATTGAGTAACAGATCTTAAACGTGATAGAAAACAAATGAGAGCACTCATCTGTGTTATCCTGTTTGTTCCAGTCGCTGTAAAACAATACCTATCGGAGTTTTCTCATTACGTAAGGAAATATTTCATTTATTTTCGGATACGCCGTGAAATGGTGCTTCTCAAAACTTTTATAACCGTGGATCTTTTCAATTCATCACTGATTATATTAAAATATACTTTTTGTTATAAATACGCATATACAGAGCTCGGTACAATACAACAACATAGATTTTGAATTTGGAATTATTAATTATAATCGATTATTAATTAATAGGGAAATTTTTACACTATTATTAATTATCTAGCATCCGCAGTTTTGAACCAATATTAATAAAGATTACTACATTACACTCAAACATTAGTACCATCGGAAATTTTAGTGGTTAGAATTCTAAAACAAATATATGTTTCAATGTACGGTTTAGAATGTCACAATATGCGGTGAATGAAGGTTACCTGTTAAGCATTGTATGTATAATACGAGTATAATTATGATTTTGATAAGAAACTCGTTCTTCAACAGCTTGAGTAAATAAATGTTCATAAATCAGTGCCGCTAAAAACACTGTATCAAAAATCTAAGTAAACATTACGGTATATTGTGTACTATAATGAATTCGAGTAACAAGATATTATATGAATTTGTATATAAATTACTGTTGTTTTTATTATCAAAACGTCAGTGGGTAATTTATATAAGAAATATATTAATTAGGTTTGCAAGCGCCCCCTTTCCCTAAAGGGGGTCGCATCAGATGTCGGCTTAAAGGCCTCCAGGCCAAAGCCAGCCTCGGGTGGTGTTTAGTGGGTAGGCCCGTAGGTTTTTTTCGGGAGTCCCACGTAACCAGCGCAGCCGGTATGCTATGAGCATTCACCACCCCCCTCCCCCGTTTCCCGGAGGGTAGCCCTTTTTCCAATTGTCTGGGCGCAAAAAAAAAGGTTTGCAAGATGTTTTTGAATGATAACAAAGAAATTCGAGCAGAAACTAATGCGTGTGTTAATTAATGACAGTGATAATTGTTAATAATTAGTAGTAGTCATTATTGATAAAATATTAAATATATACTAACTTTTACTTTTTACTTCAGTACGTCGGTCAAAGAGGATGTCAAGATAATATTCAATGTGTAACATAATGTGAAAACGGTTATTGGGACTGATTTATGTTTAGTGGAATCGAAGAAAATTAGGTTACAATTGATCAATGCCTCGAAACACATACCACGGTGAGTTTCTTCTGGTAGCTGGTGGCACTTTCTAGAGGGAAGAGGGGACTGTTGTGTCCGACCTGGCGCTCCCACTGGCCGTGGAAGTCGTAAGTCATCACGTTGATGAAGTCCTGTGAATGGGTTATTTTATTCATAATAAAAACATATAGATTTGAATAAAGATGCATTTTATTTATTTTGATGATCCGTTAGCCCAGTTGTTAGTGACTGCGCCTCCGAGGGGTCCCGGGTTCGCTTTCTGGTTGGGATAGACGTTTTATGTGGCTGAGAAATGTTTGTCCACGTGTCATGGGTGTCTATGACGTCATATTTGTGTACGTCCATGCCACCGGCAACACGGGAAATCCTAATACGGGCGAATGAGTGTGTGAACGGACATTTGTATTTTTGTAAGAAAAAAATACTACGATACGGGTATACGAGTATACATATTGTACGCCGATAGTTCGGGGAAATGGTGAATACCACCATGGTAGTATAATAATTACTGTTTAAAACTAAAAATAGATTGACATTGCAATACAGTTTGTATTGAAAGTCAAAACATTTTTGATATGTTACTGGTAATTCTACTAGCTCGACGTAATACACACCCACACACACACACACACACATATATATATATATCACGCTCTTGTACCACCAGGTACTTGTACCACCACCTTGTAGCACCACGCTCTTGTAGTACAGTTTGACAAACAACTCATATCTAGTTAGTTTCTAATCTACCAGACATTCAAGGACATTGGAAAATCATACCAGGTACTTAGAAATCTCAGGGACATCGTATCCAGCAGCGATGGCTTCGAAGGATGCAGGCACTGCGGCGGTGAGCAAGAGACGAGGCTGCCCCGACGTCTTGGCTTCTCCCTCAAAGGCGAGACGAAGTTCCTTCAGTAGAGAAACGAAAGCGGCGCGGTCGTCAGCTCCCCTGTTTAGACAAGAAATAACATATTATTTTGTTATATTATATTGAATTGTGGGTGATAGGGGCTTCGTTCATCTTTGAGTTGGAGACAACCTATTTCGTCCGTGGTGTACTCTGCTGATCAAAGTACGTGGTAACGATCCTTTCAGTTGAAGGATGCTGGCCTCTGTACCACGCAGTTTAATCTCAAAGACGCGTGCAAGTGGGTTAAGTACTTTGGCTGTGTGGCTGGTTCCTCTTAGCGGTAATGATTAATGTAATCCATTGCAGTTGGGTTACAAGACTCCTTTTCATCCGGTTATGTATCTGTGATTTTCTTTTACATAAAATAAGTTAATGCTTGATAACAATCCCACCTGATGGTAAGTGGTGATGAAGTTTAAGATGTTCAGTGCCTTACTTATAAAAGCTTATTCACTCTTTTGTTGAAGACTTCCACATCATAGGTAGGTGGGAACACCGACGCGGGCAAGCTATTCCAGTCCTTGTATGTGATTCCACCAGAGGAATATATATATATATATATATTAGGGGTGGTGGCAATCTACTGATATTTGATATTTATTGGCCTAACAAATACTAACATATAGTTAATGAATGCTACCAATGCTTTTAATCTGATTTATCTTACTGGTATTCAATGAATATTTGTAATTCTGAGTAGCAATATAATATGACCCAAAAGAAATTGTTGTTGTCGTCCTGACCGTAATGTCCTTTACCTTCAGAAAGCGTGGGCTGCTAGAACCCTGTTGCTGGAAGCTGGGACATAAATAAAAAGTTACCTAGGGTACTCCCAGTCTACATCCAGTCCGTTGAACTGGTAGTCTCTGAGGAATTCGATGGCTTCATACACGAATTGGTTCATCCGGAACACATTGGAGGTGAGCTCTTTGAAGGGTGTGGAACCGAATGCCCATCCACCAATGGCTAATAGAATCTGTAATAAAAAAACATCGTTTATTCCAATGCGATTTTTCGTTGTATGCCGATAGATGGCGGTAACCATCCATAAATAAATATTTGTGTGTTTTTTCTTAATATTGCTGATTTCTAAACAAATTTAAAAAATATTGTAAAAACGGCTGTACATATGCAGTTCAAGTTAACTCTCCTTTTCATGGTGCACCCTGCTGAACGGCGGACGAGGCTGCGATGACCGATCCTGCCTGTTGAAGGTCACAAGGTTTTGTACCACCCTGCGTAATTACAGGTACTAGTGTGTCGTGATAGCTCTTTTATGGCTCACTAGATAGCGCCCTCGTAAACTTAATCGTGAAAATCTTTTTTACGTGTTTCGGTTGGCGGTAAGACTCAGTAATAAACAGGTCCCGTTTAATATTGCAGACGTGTATTAGCGAAAATAATTACTTACCATCAGATGGCCCGACATACACAAATGACTTACAACCAGCGAGACCCGGGAACAAAGTACTTTTGTCTAATGTAAGTGCATTTTATCTAATGGAATAAAATACTTTTTATCCAATCTAATCTAGCAAACAGCGAACCACGAACAGAGGTACCGGGATGTCTATTGGAGATTTCCTTTATAAATTTGTTATTGTTACTTTGTTTCGACCCAATTACATGGATCATAGTTTCAGCGAGTCGATTTATCGGTATTAAATACAAAAATCGTGATTTAATGGTTGTCGGTTCCTATAGGACCAGAAGAAGTATAGAAGCTTTTAATTGAAAAATACAAGTAACAGCTGACTCGAGGGTATTTTAATAAAAATACTTTAACTGAAAACAGAACGACGAGTAAGGGAGTCACCATATTTATTAGTTTTCAATCGCACATTTCAATACCATTGTATGCTGTTTTCTTGTTTAGCACTTGTGAGTTGTTTTCTTATTTAGCAGCGTTTTAGTGATAGTAGGGGACAATATAACCATTGAAATAAATTAGTTCAGTTTGTCTAAAAAGCGTAGAATTGGACGACAAACATCGCATTTATGTGTCAAATAATAAAGAAACGCAAAAAGCGAAATTAATAAATAATTTAATAAAGATACAAAAGTGCAATTCAATGAAATTTGAGTGCATGAAATAATAATTATAATTATAAATATTACAAGACAGAGGACTCTCAGTTATCGAGTGAAAACCGAAAAAATGTATTGTTAATTTTACGGTCTTTGCACTTTACTAATTCATAAGAACTGTATTAAGAGGCATAATTTCTACGCTATATTAATATAAATATAAAGTTTGAGTTATCAGCATTTTTATGTTACTTTTTAAATAGAGAATACGATTGCAGCCGGATGGATACACGGAGAAAATCCCTAAGTTAAATATTTAAAATTTTTATAGATAAGCATTTGTAGCAATTCGTTTTGTATTTCGTTTCAGTGATTTTGACGATTATTTAAATTTTCAGGTAGAAGTAACTTGATAGGGATTAAATTTTATTCACATATATTTAATTATACCCTTATGTTTAATTACCTTACGAATTTCAAATAATAATTCTAAAATATTCGTTAATATAATAAGAAAGTTTCTAACACGTCATTCTCGTTCAATAACTCACGTGTGTATTAACTATATATACATATATACGTAAAGACAACTGTGTTGTTTATCGATTAATCTTTGACGAGGGCATTCATATGATCCGTATAGACGGAACGATCGAAGCAGTAAGCTAGGATGATATATTTAAGAACATTGTAAGAACAATTGTCCGGCCAGTCGATACACTTTAAACACCGACCATAAAATTTACCACAATTTTTCTCAAACTTACCTCTTTGCAAGCAAAATTCAAACTTGTGTCTAGTTGGAGCCTTTCAAAGTTTTTAAAGAAGGAATAGGCTTTCAAGACTTCTTCGTGCGTCTAGCGCGTCATGAGTTTGAGTTGAGGTGACATAACAACATGGGGTTTAACAGGCGTAAAAGTTGCCCTATATAATCTTTTATTGAGTCGTCTTGTTAAAATCTACATATCTTTTACGATGTTGCAGCATAACTCAATGTGAAGACCATTTCTTAGTGTAATATTTTTATTTGAATTGTAGGATTCTAAAGGAACGCAGCGTTTGAAACCCCACCTTTTGTACCACTCGTAGGCGAGAAATTAAGCAACACGAGAGGTACTTAAATAAGTTATTGTTACCATTGGATGCTAAATTTTAGGCTCTGTTGAAGGACTTCATGTGGCAAAAGAACCTGTGACGCTGGTTTACAATGAATTACAACAACTGCTGCTGCAGCTGCGTAGTGAATCACGATTCAGACTCGTCTGTTATGAGTCGTCCTAAGCTTCGAGCCACTAATGGGTAGCCAAGCCAAGGTATTACTGATAGGTGCTATTAGTTACCGTTACTTACTTTCAAATTAGCGTTTTTCTCCCTCAAAGCGACGACTTTTTCATACATATCCGCGTCCTTTTCGTCTCCTTCAGCAAGCTTATGGTCCTTCAGAGTGGCGAATGCGTAGATCACGTGGGTGCAGAGAGTGGGATCTACGTTGTCGGGCATGAACCGTCCAGCGCTGGGCCGTTTGGATGACCAGGAGGTTAGATAGCACAGGACTTGAGGGTCGCGCTCTGAAAAAATGTTATATTTAAACGAATATTATTTCAATTCGGGTAGAAAAATAAAATAAAATGCATATTTCCTACTTTCTTCTTGGATTACCAGTTTCTCCTGCCTTTGGGTGTACAGGCGTCCATGAGCAGCGGTAACCACTTATCATCAGGTAACCCATCGGTTCCTTTATCAGCTATAAAGATCATAAAAAAGAAGAAATCCTCATATTTTATAGTCTCACTATGAATATAAATTCTTATTAGACATTATCCATGCTTGCGTCCTTAGGCAGAAATTAAAAGTAAATTTATCTATTTACGCTGGTTTTAGTTAATAAAAAATATATTAAAATTTTCAAGCAACTTCTTCACTGAGTGCTTTTTAATTGTTTTATAACATGGTGTGTTATAAAAATATATATTATATTTGTTATCACTCTCCTACCTCCAAATAATATCCGACCCGAGAAAATGATTTCAACTTCCAAATAATATTGCCAAGAAAATGTATATTTAATGAAGCCATTAAGAAATGGCTAACGACATAATATTGTTCATAAAAACGTACTTTCGTTTAATATACGCTGAAATGGTGATCCATAAATCATCAAATTAGAAAGTATTTAGGTTGGAAATCTAATTTTCTTGCTAGCAAATGATATTGATGACTGATCTTCAATATTACATCTAGTCAGCTTCCAAATTAAATGCGAGTATCAAAAGATAATTCATATTTGACACAGTGAAATTCTACTACGGCGGCTTCAGTTATAGCGCTTTCATTATTCTCTTCAAAACGTTTGATTTACGGACATATGTAGAAACTTTTGTGAAAGGGCTTCGATTTTATGCTTTTTCGTGGTACGTTAAAAGACCATAAAAATACTATTGAAAGAACTACTGGCAGCTTCAGGAAATATGTTATTTATTACCACCGCCTTCCGAGAACACGTAAAACTTGAACTACCTACTTGTAGAGATTGTCGCTCGTGGCCATAAACCTGACGGGGTCTAAATCACTATACCCATAAACTTCCTTTCTTGCTTGCACCAAATTATCGCGGCCTCTCTCACCCTTCCATTTAGCCCGTACGTATAAACTGTCGCCACAGACTATTGGACGCTTTCGGGTAGTCGGCTGAGAAAAATGACTAGACACGAAAAACGTGCAGGGCAAGAGGAGTGAAAGAGGTCCCGGATTTCTGGCAGTATTCGGGGATCAGTATTGAGGGTGACGGGTTTAACAGACTTAAAAAAAGAGAAGTTTCTATGTTCGTGTGTATGTATTTTTTATGTATGTACAGCTTTAACTTCGTCGTTTATGGACCGATTTTGATTGTTATTTTTGTGTAAATGGCTTGTTGTTGATCCTATATGAAAATGCTGAGGATCTGATGATGGGTTCTGAAGATAAGCACTGGAACTTCTCAACGTATACCAATATTTCTGTCATGTTTAGTGATATTTTTTGCGGTAACATTAACATTGCAAAACAATCATTGACTACCCCAGGGTGCATATTATTATATCTAGAAAATAAAAAATGCAACTCCTTAACGGATTCGAATAAATCAACCTTATTTTGAGCTGCTTGATTTTGGTACCGGTTACGTTGTAAAGCCAACGATGAAGTTTAGGAGCTATCATCCCATACTGCTGAGTTGATGGCGAAAGCAACAATGCCGCATAATGATTAAGAATTAGGGTAAAAAAAGTTGATTAATCGAAACAAAATAATAAGTAGTGAGTTGGGCAAACATTGTGCTTATTATAATACACATAATAATGACAATTTGTAATATTGTATTTTATAGCGTAAGAATATTTAAAATGAAAAAAAAGCGTTTCCAAAAACTTAAACCAACTTCAAACTAAAAACTAGTATAATTTTATAGTTTTTTTAAAAGCTTTTATTGTACAATATTATTTTGTATAATGACACAGCATTGCTCATATGTCTAAAGCTAGTCGACTTTATTTTAACATCATAAACAATAGAGCACTGTTAGTTCTTATACTATGCGATCGCAATGCCTCTAACACCGTGGTCGTTAGGGACTCGATCGTAAAAGCCCTCCATGTCTGAAACTTTTAGCAACTATGTCGCCGCCAGTCGTGTCAAGTCATTCTTAGCAGTTGGTAACAACTGAGTACTTAAAGTGACCCTTGTGACACTCCCTTTTGAGATTTGGAGCTTTTAGTGCCACGTGAACAATGTTCTTGGTTGTTTTGGAAAAATATCGAGTAAATTTGTTATTATTAAGGAGCGATACTGAAAAATGAACCAAAGTCACTAGTTTTATTAGCAAAATTACATTAAAACAAAGAGAACGCATTAAAATTGTTTATCTAATTCCATAAAATGTGTTATATTTTTAATATCCTATACTTAACACATGCGAGTGATTTACAGAGCGTACATATTAAAAAGTTGCAACCGCATATCTTTATACGGCATCGTTTCAAAATACAGTTAGTGACAAAATTCAAGTTTAAATTTAAAATATATTTTTTTAAATTACATTGAAATTGCAATCCACACTGTATTACACTGTTCTACTATGCAGTTCGACCATTAAATTGACATTCTGGTTTTCATATTCCACTTCTGATACTATCGTATAAGGCAATTTATACACTTAATGTGCGATTTTTGACACTTGCGAACGTTTTTAGGGAGATCGCGCTGTGACACGTATTACTGCAAGAGGTTGCGTTTTTATTGAAGATTTGTTGTGTGAAATAGACTATTGTTCGGCTTACAATGTCAAAGAAATATCCTTTTGAAACGCCCATGTAATTTGATAACAGGATCTTCAATATCCATGTAAGTAAAACAAATATGTCAAAACTGGATTCCGTGTATAAATATTTTTGTTTATCGATACCCTTCATATTTTTCGTAGTTCTGATCAAACTATGAGAATAAAATTTAATATCTTTCCTCAATAGCCATTCTTCCCTTATAGATTTCCTTCCTTTTATATGTATTTAAAAAATTAATATTGTCACAACATCAAAAGTGTGTAATAGAATAGTGAATGAAGTTGTGTACATACCTAGCATTGTACTTTTGTACATAGTTATGTTTTAAAGCGTGTTGATTTTTTTGAGTTAACAAATAAACGATTAATACACAAAAACATATGACCTTAGTATGTATAGTTTAATAAGCAACGGGCCTTGTACTTTCTAACACAAAAATTTTGGAGCATTGAAACAATCAATATTATCAGTCAGCTCTTAAGTATGCTGAATTGAAAAGGATACTAGAGCCTAGCTTTAAATTTGTTAGAGAAGATAATAATGTTCTTGTATAATATTATATAATTTTTTTTTAATATTCTCTAAACCGATCTCAGACTTTTTTTTATGGTAATAGCCAACAAATGAGCAGACGAGCCTGATGGTAAGTGGTCACCGTCGCCCATGGACATCAGCAAGACCAAAGGTATCACTGATGCATTGTCGGCCAGGAAATGTGAAGAAAGTTAGACAGAAAGTACTGGCTCTCAAGACCTCAGGAGAAGTTGATATTAATTTTCATCGATATGTAAAGAGTATAGCTTGATGACGACATTGCATTTACCTACGTAAATGCAAAAAAAGAAACTATAACAATAATTTTGTTATGAAATGCACTTGTAATGGTAAAACTTTAGTCATGTTAGAGCTTTCTTAGCACAAAAAAATGTATTCGTCCGCTGTGTCAAGTATCGCCTCTCGGAGTCTTGTAAACCGCTTTTCAAAAAGCTAAGATTATTAACTCCTGTCTTACTTTATAAATTAGAAGTATATATATTTGTTAAAAAAGGAAAGCATATTTCCGAAATAACTGCCGATGTATTACCAAGAGTAAAGCGTTTGCGAACTTCTCTTCTCAACAATAATGCTTACGGGATTTGGGTTAAAATTACGAATAAAAGACCCACAGAAATAATGTTCTTACTACAAAACTGCACAAACTGTTACTAATGAAAATGGTAGTTACAACGTTTTAATTCAATCAAAGATTTTTTAAATAACTGCAATAAAGAAGGACAAGTGATAAATTTTTTTGTTTACAACGCTCCTAAATGTTTATTATTTGTTTGCATTTTAATATTTATATTTTAGAAAAAAATATATGACATATACATTATAAAGACGATTCGAATCGATTTTATATCAAACTATTTGTAAAACTGATATCTCAAAATATTAATATTGTAATTTATATAATCATTGATTTAAATTATATTGTACAGATCAATAATAACTGATTTTATACAGAGATTGTCTACCGTTGATTTGGACAAAATTGTAATTGATTAGGCAAATGTGAGCGATTCAAATAATAATGTTAAGATCATTTATGTAACCATATTTGGGCAAATAAATTATCATTAAATCATTAAATGTTCTATACGGAAATATGAGTGGTTAGTGAAATCTGTAGAAATTTAAGTATAGCGTCATAAACGCTTTAGAAAGTAATAAGAGTGATTTAAAAATACAGTGTCTGTCAATTGCAGAATGAAGAGAGAAAGTTGGTGCTGCCATTACGAGTACGTTTCACATATAGCGATATATTAATTTACACGCAAAATAATAATAAATAATACCCATAGCAATTTCAAATTGAATCTGAAACTTATTTTATAAATTTAAATATCATTACAGTGATTTAGCTTTCATTGATGTAATAAATATTTGGTTTAATTTGTTTGATTTCATAATAACAAAGATAGTTAAAAATGTTTAACTCGTAATATATTTGTACCGATTTAAATTTTATTTGTGTTATTTTTAAGGCAAATGTGAACTGATTATTACTAAAGCGCGCTTTACAACCCTGGATAATAACTAAAATTACCATGACATGGAATAGTAGTCGAGCACTATTTTATAGCTACATAAATGAAATATTAAAGTAATAAATATAAAAGTAAAAGAAATGGACATAAACATACAATATTGTTATCATTACTGTTAATAATAAATTTTCCGAAATTCGAGTTCGCCTTTCACAATAAACCATATGGAAAATCCGGATCAGTTCGCTTAACGGCTCATTGAAATAGGAACAGCCCAATACGCTCAATAAAATTGCGCAAAACGAGAAGCTATAGAGAAAAATTAGAGGGATTATTTTCAAATGAATCGTGTCCATGTATCTTACATTCAACCTTTGAAAGACGAAAAATCAGTCAACACTGAACGACGTAGAATATTCGCGGTTCAGTGTCATCAGAATAACTATTTGGGGCAATAAGTGTTTTTACGAGAGGAATGAGTTCGCGAACAATTTAAACTTGCGAACTATTAACGGTACTAGATGGTCGGTTTCAGTTAATCGTAAAAACCTCCGGTCGTGATCAAAACTGGATTTATTGTAGAAAAAATCGTGACTGCATTCGCACCCTGGAAATCACGTTGATATCGGTTGTTGTTCGTAGCTTTTGTGTGCCATAAAATTCCCTTCACTCGGGTTGACAGTAACTATGAACTATGTGATGACATAATTTTCAGTTATCCCCGATTATGAGGGGAGATCTATTGCCTTATATTCGTAAGCCATTGTTACACTATACTCACTATTCTTGTCAACCAAGGCAGAAGCGATGCTAGGGTTCTTGATAACGTGGGTCTTGGTAGGTTTCTTTACTCTGCTGAGTACATCGGACAGGCTGATCTTGATCGGTTGAGGTTTTTCTGTGACTTCCACCACTATGCTGCTGGCTACCGAAGACCAGTCGACATCTTTAGCGTCTTTTCCACGAGATATTCCTCGGAGTTCCTCTCTAAGATAAACCAAAAATAAAATATTTTACGCAGGAGAAATATTTGTTGCGTTTCAATCATCTAAAATTTCCAAATTTAGATTAATGGGGTGAATATAGATTCATTAACGTAACGAATCTCTTACATCATCAATTACATTATGGTTTTTTTACGAACACTCTTTCAATAGATATATTTAGTGTAAATATTTCTTCAATTACTCCAGCATTTACACAATAAATGTGTAAATCTAGTTTTACTTACAAGTTATCAACAATATTTTTGTTATCTAAATTCGATGTCTCTGCTTTAGTTATTACGAGAATTAGACAAGTAATAACATTACCTCATAGCACCAATAAGAGGGTATTTGACGTCACCCCCGCACACGCTGCCGCTGAAATCATCCATGTCTACTGTCCAGACCATGGCTCCTCCGAAGCCATTATCCTTGATCCACCTGACAGAAAACACAGTAAAAACTTAAATAATCATTAAAATTAAAGTGTAGTTAAATACCCAAAGGAGTTTTTAAAGCTTTAAATTTTAACGTAGTGACGACAGTAGATGTCAGCCTGAAGAAGACAGCAGGTGTCTGCTTAAGAAGCCTTAGGACCCGTCAGATTGACGCAAGTTCGGGAAGGCCTGTGTCTAACCGTGTATTTTGAAAGGATGATGGATAGATAGATTGGTTAAAGATTGAGAAAGATATAAGAATATTATATCACGCTCACACTCACAGACCTACGCTAAGATGTTGCATGGACATACACAAATAAATATGTAATTACAAATCACAAAAATCCTAAGTAAACTTTATTGTTAAAATATATAATGTTAGCGATGATGTAAGTTTAAAATCATGAGTCATCACAAACACTTACAATCTGCGAATAAATATTTATCTGCCCCTAAATTCATATTTATTCGCTGGGCTTATTTTGGAGCTGATGTCCCAGGGAATCGAACATCGAATATCAATTAGGCTACTAGGATGTCCAGTATATTATGATGAAATGATCATACGATATGATATATAAGCACTTCAGAGCTTCATTACGTTTAGACATTGAGTAGAAGAACGTTATGAATAAGGATTATCAAAGGTTCATTAAATAATAAATTACGGAGTAAATTTCTTGAATTTTCTTCTAAGATTACTTAATATTACATAATCGGGACTCAGATTGTTACTAAGTGGGAAAACAAATAAGCCGATTTCACACAAATTTTCAGTTCCATTTAATACACAAAACCTTGTAATTGCTAATTGCGATCTGTTAACGTAATGAAAAGGTGATAAGCGTTCTTTCAAGAAGCATCTTCCTAATTTTGAATTTCCTAATCTGCCACTATATGACATTAATTTAAACCTAGTAATGACCATTCATATCGTTACAGGTGGCAAGTTTGTCTTTGACCTGTAATTATGTGAAGGATGTTTGTTCTCGGGTTGTGGACATTTATGAAGTAGGAGTAGTGCTCATTTAAGTATATAGTGTCCGCAACATAGAGAATCACAATACGACGAAGGTATGTGTCAGTTTGAGTGTCTTTATTTTTGATATGGGAGTCATTATTTGTTTTTTTTATCATTGTATCATGATTTTACTTACTTAACCATAATGTTTTAATTCATAAATGTTAAATCTTTATATACTTTCCTGTCCGTGTGTATGTGAATGATGTCCTAAATGACTTGACTAACTTTCATAAACTTTTATGTGTGTGTGTGTGTGATTAAGTGGGTCTTTGGATCGGGAATAGTATTCTACACCTAGTATTCTCATATGTTATTACTAAAACGATATTCTTTGTAACAATTTTTTGTTTACTTTCATCGTATTCCTTGACATTGACAAAATTAAGAGCTCCTTAATAATAATCACCATCTCAGCCAAATAAATACTGATTTTTCATAACTAGAAGCTAAAATCCCGACTATAAATTACGAGTTTATCCTAATACAGAGCGACCGAAACAAACAAAGATCGTTTCATCTCACGACGGCTCGTCATATGGTCTTTATTCTGAGGATATTAAGATTGAAAATTGTCGTAATTCACGGTTATTGTGAGATGCAATAAACACAACGTGCTTTATCATTTGAAGGCTTTAGTGGTAATGTTTAGAAGAAAACAAAAGAATAATATTAAGCTAAAGAGTGTAAGTTGAATAATATCCCGGAAAGAGTTTTTTTTTGTTTATATGAACAAACTCGGTTATTGTATGAACTAGATTTGCTAAAGGTATTTATTTAGTTTTTTTAACTAACAAAAGAGCGAATAATTTTAATGCCGCTTACCTTGACACTAGAACTTTCTAAACGGTCGCGGGCAATAATGAAATATATACTTCTGTAGTAAGTAGGAGCCATTCTTTTTAACACAGTTTTAATCTACGGATTTGGGTATGATTAACTGAATTGTAAAAACAAAAGTTTCGCTGTACCAATCATATTAGGTTCCATGACGTATCGTCAAGGAATTTTTTTATTGAATAATTTATTTATCAGATTTAATTAGGCCGCTAATGAATATAAAAATGAACGAGTAATACCATCAAAAATCGAAATCATGTTGTACGTGCGTCTCAAATTAATTAAAGACTAGCAAACTACCCTCGCTTCGCTTCAGAAAAACTACGCCTCACGCTTAAGCCAACCAGCCAATTAGTACATAGTGTTAACAATACCTAGGCGACGTTTCAGGGTAAGCTACAGAAGCAAACCGAAGTTTAAACAAGCATAAATTATAAACTATTAACAGACTTGGACTTAGCCGTTTCAACACCAAACTTGAGTTTAATTATCCGTTAGAACAACTTTTGATACACAATACTGGTTGGGAGACAAACTCGCACTGTGGTAATTAATTCACTCATTGCTTACCTCATCTTGTTTCTGATCGATCGCTCGTCATCAAAGCCGACCCATTGATCGCCTTGAATGGCGTAAGGGACCTTCATTTCGTCGTCCCATACGTAGGCACCTCCGTTGCGCAGCATTTCACAAACCTGTTGAGTTAAATTTTGATGTATTTTTTATGCGTAATGTAATTAAAATTACGTCCAATCTTATACAGGTCTGAGAAGGACTCACTCTAAAACCTAGTCGTAGATACTACGATATTGTAGCGAGTACCTTGTATCGTTTACTCGATTTTGAACTTCACGGCTTTCGTTAAAGGTTTACTTCTTTTTAAGGGCATCAAAACAATTAAAGCATAATCTTTTTTTTTTATGGAGATGCAGCTGATTTTAATATTACCTAATAATATTCAGAATATACCAACCATTATAGTAACTTTTTTTTTGTACCCATATGTACGTTTCGTAGAACGGTGGGTCAAGTACCTAGATTATGAATTCAATAAGTGCGCTACAAAGATAAATAAAGACTAAAGGTCGTTTCTTTCTTCACTGATATGAATATTAAATATTAATATTTGGTAGACATTATCGTTTGTATTACTAGGACGGACTACTTGCCTTAATTGAAATATAAGAGAAATTTCTCGTAACCTCGTCTTTTGGGTGTAAGAGGTAGCAGAAATACGCGTAAACCTGTAAAAGCCACTAGCGCCAACAACCCTCCATCCAAAATAAAATGTCAGTCTCTTTTGCTGTTGATTCATCGTGACGTAGAGAAGTCTCAGACATTATGGTTGTTATCGAATCACTGATCAAATGATGTAATTAAAAATAATAAAATATTGGCTAATATCAAGCAATATATGATGATGTGGAATCTTATAATTAGAATAATAGTAACTTCCAGACGTCTAAATTTAAAACCTTCTAGACGTAATGAGAATTGATGACAAAAGAATGTTTTTATTTTTAACGGAAGTGTTTTACTTTAGTTCTAACAAATGACCTAATTAATTATGGGGTCTTTGTAATCTTTATTTTTTATACTAACAATTAACGCGTTGCCCTCCGCGTCTGAAAACCTACGCCTTATAAATAACAAAAAACACTCCATCTCAGGCATTAAATAAGTTCTATTGTTTCAGGAATCAGGTTTCCTAATTTTATGAATTGGAAACATGTTCATTTATTGTATGCAGAAAAGCATTCGCCCTCTTAACTGTATGCCTGTATTCTATAAATATGTTACAAATATGTCAAGGTATCCTATAATCTGTAAGAAATATGTGACTACCTCATATCGACAACAAAGCGTATTTACTTACGTTAAAATTTTCAAAAATGATTTAATGTATTGATTCAGTCCTATTCATTATTAAAACCTATAGTTGCCTCACTGTTAAATTGACTTTTTTCTCAATGAGAAGGGTTAAGGCCATTGTCCGCCACGCCGGCCAGGTAAGGGTTGATTACATTTTTATTATTAGAATAGATTATAATTTAATGCTTGACAACGCTTGACAACAATACTTATCTATGGATAGAGAAGCTCTCTGTTCCGTAGGCGATGTCGGTACCGTTGTGTGGGAATGTCACCAACGCTGATTATCAAGAGATGATAAGACAGTGGCGTAAAGGACATAAGAATGTTTAATGAAAATCACCTCGTAGTACGCGAGGAAGCCTCCCTCCTTTGTGTACTCTCCCGCCTTGCCCCCTCCACTCGCCGGAGAATTCACTTTGAAATTGTTGACGTTGGACAGAGTGAAGGTTCGTCCGTATGTAGGCATACCTGTAATTTTTAAAGATTGTTCTCAAAGCCGTAATTTTGAAAGTCTTTTGTTAGAAGGAGATCTTCTGCAGGAAACGTATCAAAACTGGTTTAATATTAAAATCTCATAACCGCTACGAATAAATAGCGTTTACTGCGCATAATATGAGTACGGAAATATGAAACATTTTTTATTATGGATCGCCTGAATGAACAATATTGGGTTCGTATGAAAATTTTAAATGTTTATGAAGATAAATTTTTAAAACTAAGTAAGAACAAAAGATAAATATAGGCTATATACTCCAAAAAGAGAGTCCAAAAATATTTACGATTATATTAAAATTACGGCCTCCTCCGACTTCGTTGGGATTGAACAATTATATGATTATTCTAAATATTATGATCTTTGTCTTGATTAAACATCATTGGGTTTAATTACATTTTATGTAGCCTGTCATTTGCGCAATCATGTGTTCTCACTACATATTAATTTTCATTAAGATTAGTCAAGCCGTCTTGTGTTATAACGGGACGTACAGACAGACAGACAGACAAAATTTTCAAAATGGTCAAATCGATGTCAGTAAATCATAAAACGAATATTTATCATTAAATTTGACACAAAAATGGCATGTCCAGGCAGAGAGACATTACAGATTTATATGGTAGCATAGAAAATGATGATATAATTAATTATAACTATTTAGACCTTACCAATGATGAGTTTCTCCTTAGGGGCACCAAGTTTAACCCAGAGATGAGCAGCATGATCCACTGAGAGCTGCTTCCTCCACTCGGAGTCTGAAGATGGAGCATACAGTGGAGCATTGTGACCAGTTTCCCTTTCCCATTTGCCGTGGAAGTCATACGCCATCACGTTGATGAAGTCCAGGTAGCTGAAAACATTTGCTGGTAAATTTGGGGTGAAAATTTAGAATTATCTCAATACAATATAGAAACTAATAATAAAGTTTATTATCGAGTCTATTAATACTGAACGTGGTGTGAGTCAAAATTATTGTACCTACTTGAATTCCATCTTTTATTATTAAGATTTTACTGTGACGTTTTCTAAGTTAAAGTAAAATGTAAAGCAACGATTTTAAAATTTTAATAAGGCATGCAAGAAAAGACTGAGGAAAACTTTGAATTTACGTTTCCAGTAAGAAACTCGCTACTACTTTATGAATTATATTATTCATCTGTTATGAAACTTGTGAATTAAGTTCCGTATCAAATGGTGCGGTTTTGAATGGTATGCCGAGTTGTATAAGCATTTCTGACAACTTGATAAGGGCCCGACATCAGACACTATGCCTTTTCGCCAAGATATCGCTTCGAATCCAAGACGCGACCTAAAATTTTATGGAATTTATTAACAAGGCAATAAGAACGAAATTTTAGTAACAGACAATATAGAGAATAGATGAGATAATTTTGTTTTGAATACATTGTGTGTGAATGTGGGAAAACGTTGCGAATATTGAATAATAAGGCTCGAATATCTGAAGAATATTTCGCAATGGTAGCGCGCCGTTTCTTGTGATTCATTAAGATGATATTGTCATCATTGTAACAACGAGAAAATATTGTACTTACGAGTAATGAACATTAATACTGGAAGATAATATCTTTACTTTTTGTACTGGTTTTATGTTTGTGTAATTTTATTTTTTATCACTGATCGCTTTTTGTGGTTTATTAAGGGCAGCAGAGCTAATTCTCACGGAAATCAATGTGTATGTTTATACATAACTAGTGTATGTCGTAAATGTAAGCGTTTTTATCACCCTGGTAATCATAAGAATATTTGCTATGAATTGTGTAGATAACGTGTATGATACGTGAAATATTAAGTTAAATAAGTACTTTTATTCATACGTGATGCAACCAATGTCTTTTGTTATCCCATATTGGAAGCAATAAATGGTGGAGATTGGCTAATGGAGGGTATTATAAGAATAATAATTACCGTGAAAACGTTAACCTTTTGTTAATTTTTATCTTTTATAAGCAACCGCGACAACACGATGAATTTTTTACGGCCCCCATTACCATCTAACCTAACCTACTATTTTTGAATTTTTTCTTGATTTCGCTCGCCTATCGCCTACAAATTGGTTAAGTAGCAAAGAACGCGATGTATCTTAGTTTTATTTATCAGCGTTTAGAATCAGAGAGTTGAACATTAATGGATTCAAGTTTTATTAGTGTTAATTCTACTGAGCTCATTGCCTTTCTGTTTATCTAAAGGTTATCTGTTCTTTGATGTTCACTGTTTAAAGTTTAGTTGGATGTTATGACTTTATTATTTCTTAATTTCTACAATAACTGCGATTAATTAATTAACTTGTAAAGTTAATACCTGGCTACAGCGGGCACGTCATAACCACTTTTGATGTTGTCGGGACCCACAGGTACTGCAGCTGTGAGGAGCAGGCGGGGCTTTTTGACTTCCTGGGCTTCAGCTTCAAATGCTTCCCGTAATTCTAAAAAGAAGGAAACATTTACTTTAGTTATCTGCTTAAGATTATTTATTTAAAAAATGTTGAAGTTTGCAACGACTACTGTTTACTGTAGGACTGCAACCTTCCCTATTTCCTCCCAAATAATACTGTTTTATATTACTAAACACTTGTCGAATGAAAGAAAAACCTATGAAACCATGACTGTGTGTAAATAATTCCAATAAAAGGTATTCTTCAAACATCGGAGGTGTGGAAACAAAGCTGAATACAATTTCTTTTGTAGCTCTTTTGTTTAAATTAGCAATGATTTGTGAATATCGTCAATGAACAGGTTTGATGACCTAGGTTGAACAGGTTGCCTAAAATAAAAACATTAATTTTAAAATTCAATTTGTTATGGTTACATTTGTATGATATCTGTATAGGCAAAGAAATAAAATTCAGTATTACTATCTTCTCTGTTTGTCAACCGATTTTTTGTATCCTTTATTACTGACGAATTTAATGTTAACAGAATGTTATTTTATAACGATGGTAGAATTTAGAGCACCAGCGAATACTGGTAATGTTAAAACTTTTATTACACTTTCACATAAAAAATGCTTGGAACAAGGTGTGATGGTACCATTACTACAATAGCCCATGTTATATTATTTAAAATAAGAGTAAAATCATAACTATTTTAAATGTTATTTGTGAAAAGACGTTTGTACTAGCAGTAAAATCAAAGTGGCTGTCCGTTGCATGGCTAAAGGCTAACAAAATAAATGAGGCATCAACTGGTTCTAAGCATATTTGAATACCAGCGTTAAAGTTCCTGCTTGATAATGCACAACAGTCTTACAATTTTACATAAGTCAATTATGTAATTTATTGAATAAACAAATCGCTAAGGAATCGAAACTTGATTTGAAGTTATGGTTCGTGTCAACATGAAACTTAACCGTGTTTTTAAATACTGTAAAATAAAGTATTAGACTTTATTATTTCCTAAACTGTTGGGTATATTGCTTTTATTATTCAAATTTACATGAAATTTCGAATATTATCAGATTGTTTTACTGATTGTTTATTATATATACGTCCAATAAACGATCATATTATGAATCTATACAATTAATTAAACAATTTTTCTATTTGGCAAGTTTCTCCTTACAAGTCTCTGTAAATTCCGGCCCTTTTAAGTAGCGTTACATATTTCATTTTCAGTCAAATTGATGTCTTTGTCTGCTTGGCATGAAACCAAGAATGGGTAAACTTACATTTAGCGAAACATTTTGCAAGTTCACAGTGGCTCTGTTTCGAATCTTAAATGCATTTTGAGTTTTATGACTTCTTTTTAATTGTTTGTTTGCAATTATAAATCTAGCTCGAAGGACCAACGTGCATTATTTGTAGGATTTGTATTTATTCGTAATGGCTACAATTAATCGCCATAAAAGCTATATTATATTCTATTCATTTAAGAGTTATGTATGCTCGTATGTTTCATATCATGTATTAAGTACTTTTGTCACTTTAAATACCTTGTTACTCAAAATCCAATTATTATATTATTTTTCATGTGATGATCTTAATTTTGTAAAAGCTGTCGCCAATTTATTCTTTATCTAAAATTGTTGTGAACTTGATGAATACAGAATGAAGCGGCTCTTCAAAAATTTAAAGTATCGTCAAAGTAGGTAGGTAGTAGTATCTCCCACGGCCAAGTAACTTCACAAAGAGAATTGATTGTTCAACAAAAGG
This sequence comes from Megathymus violae, assembly GCA_003671415.1. NCBI lineage: Eukaryota > Metazoa > Arthropoda > Insecta > Lepidoptera > Hesperiidae > Megathymus > Megathymus violae. The sequence continues at coordinate 7,644,424 of PDGT01000009.1, read as the reverse complement.
ATCGTGAGTAACCGTTCACTTTAAATAGATCATCCTTTCAAATCCTTTAAGGCTCCAGTGTGGGAATTATGGTAGATAAATCATAGTTTAAGACTATTTTGTATGAGTGAAGCTGTTCTGAGAGAAGCTACGCAACTCATGACCAAGGTGAACTGGTCTTCAGTGATTGTCCAGTACTTTTAAGCATAAAGCCCTCTGAATCAATAAATAAATAAATTTATATAGACGGATGTATTAGAATTAACACTCTATCGACGAAGATTATTATCATAAATTATTTAGATGATTACAGAATAGTCAGAGTTCGTCTCGCTTAACCAAGATAATTAAAATTTTGAGTAGGAACTATTCACAAATCATCGTCAGACAGACGTCAAAAGTACCTACTAATTATTAATATTTTCGCAAATACATTTCTACATATTTCTGGAATTTATGCTCACAAATATGTACACGATATGGATTTGCTAAAATGAATCCTTTCCTCATCTGTACGTGAGTAGGATGTATATCTTAAATTTTTGGTGTAAAATTAACCTATCATCAATCCACTCTGCACGGCATCATTGTCCCATAATTAAGGAGGCCTGAACTGTATTTCAACACGCAACTCTAGTGCGGATTCATGGAGGAGTAAGTGGAGATTTCTAGTGACAGAACTTTTTGCAGCAAGAGGACCTTTGACATAGATTAATTAAATTGCTGTCTACATCCGCACGGGCCCAAAAGTAAACAATCTACGTTCTAAAAGTATATTAATATCCAAATTACTAGCAAAGTATTTATTATATAAACTCGTCCTTGCTTTACATAGAGAGACGTTAGACCTTTCTAAAATTCCACGGACCAACTCGTAGACGGTGACCTACAGTCAACTGCAATTATATTCGCATTAGTTCAATATCGGACTAGCAGTATGTTGCTGTACTGTGTTTCAAATACACGGTTCTGAAGTTGGGATTATTCGGAATAATTAACTTTTCGAAACGGTAAAATTCTTATTGTTGCATTGCAACTTAAAATTGTATACTTTAAATCACTTAAACTTAAAATAAAGTTGTGTAAAAAAGTAAAGTTTTTGAAATAATGCTTGTCTCCGCGTTATGTTATGTTACTGATGTGAATGATCAATGACAACTATTTACCGTCATGTAGCTCGTCTATTCTTCTATCGGCTCGTTACATAAATAAGCGTATTTTCTAAAAATGTTCTACATATATCAGTTTTTTTACTAGTTGAAAATTTGTACTTGACTAACTTCCAAACGATAGGTACTGGAGATGAGTCCCTGTAGCCCGGGACCAGAATAGGGCTACGGTATACCCTGCCTGTCGTAAGAAAAGAAAAGGGGGCTTCCGGGGTCGTGGGCGGCTAGGGTGGGAGCCCGAACCGTCCAGCCAACGACCCCGGGAAGGACGTCCGTATGCGTGGCCGCATACCGGCGTAGCACCAGAAAGTTCGTCACTCCGGTTGTGTTCCGTTGGAGATCCCGGAGTCCTATCACAGCGCCAAGGAAGGTCACCGGGGGGATTTTAGTGCGGTAAAAATCCCACATACCCCGGCGTCGCTCCCACGGCACTTTTGAAGGTTTCCCCCTCGTCAACAAAAAACAAAAAAAAGGTACTGGAGATGAAGTCAGAAGAAGTGGAGTTAAGCGATAAGGAGTAATAACTTAGTAAGAGATTTTCACTCCTGGAATACCAGATATTATTCCACCCAATAAAATTTCCGTTATCGCATACCTGAGATTTCTACATTACATTCGTAAAAGTCTGTGAAACCTGCTAATCTGCTCTCTCTTAATTATCTCTCTCTTATCCCAATATTGGCGTAGTTACAGAATGTGTTATCCACCTGTCCTATAATCAGCAAAGACGTGGTAACAGCAGTAACAACCGACAAGTGAACGGCTCATAAAACATTTTGTTCTCAGTAGCACAAGTTTGGATCAGTAATGAGTTTCGGGCATGTTAAGATGTATTGCTTTTACGTATTTATACTCTTATTAGGGTACGGTGTATTTACGATTAAGGACTAAATCAGCGAAGTTATTGAATAGACCCGAGGGCGATAAGATTAATGGGAGCACTAATATTGGATACAAGAGTATTTGTGTATGAAGGTACTTTAATCTTAAGTCTGATTTATGTAACACTTCCTTTGTAGCAATTAACAACACTGTTGGGGATGTCATGCTCTATGACTTAGGAGAACGAGAGGGCCCTCCCCAAGTTGCTTCAGGATGGATTAATTGAATCAGTCACCCTTCTCCGTCTTCTCGATTTTGTTTAACCTGACAATCGATTATAAATTATAATGTTTACATTCTCATATTTCGAAGCTAGAAAAATGCATCACATTTAGCATATACATACATATAAAATTAAAACATGGCAGCCAAATAAGCAAATACATGTATGTTAGTTAACTAAATATCTGCTACTTCCGAGAATCAAACCCGGGATTAAACACTCAGGCAGGGCCACCAAGAAGACTATAGGATTTTCACATATTCGGTGTTTTATTTTTAAACTCCACAAAAACCCGAATTCGGCTGAAGTTATCTCAACGTGAGCCCAAAAATTGTCCAGCACGTTAGCAAAGTGCTAAGCCGAAGGATAATTTAAGGAAGTAATAATTTATTTTTAATACGTATACATAACTTTGCAAAAATATAATTTAAGGGAAGGCAGGATTCAAAGTTAGGCGCTCGCATGCGAATGACCGACATTTTAATCACTACCTTGTAAGTCGTAATGTTATTGCAAGTAGCAAAACTTGTATAAAAACACTTGAACAACTGGAAAAACTACATTTAGTTTAAAATGTATTAGTTATGACTCATGGAGCGAGCCGTCCTCGACATTTAGACGAGGTGATGTACAGATTCTACTATGTTGATTATTTTTTGCTTCGTATATCAGTTAAATCGTGATTAGATGATTTCATTTTCGTGTTCAACGTGCGAATACTAGTAATACGATACGGCACGCGTTTGAGTTTTTATTCTGTTAGGGTATGAACTAAAAATACTGAGCCTTAAATTTAATATTACTGCATATTACTCTAATTAGACTTTATTTGTTAGTAACCATTGTTTGTGATAAACATTTTATTATTCGAAGTTTCCACCATCTTCACGCTTACCATTACATATTAGCCAAGATCGCTCCGCAACAACACCTGATATTCCGTTATCAGAAGTGGGATTTCCAAAGGGAACCCAGGATCATACTACAGGTGAGACCGTGGGTATTTCACTTGACAATGAGTTTGACCGTTGGAAATATCTTTTAGAAATGCAGCAACGTCACATGACTGATTTGATATGTGCTTTACAAGAACCTCGTGTGTCGGAATTGAAAATATCATTACCGGAATTCAATCCAGATAGCCAGGAAAGCGACGCTCGCGCTTGGTGTGAAACTGTGGATTTATGTTTACATGAAACGCCTCTTTCAAGGGGTAATTTGATAATAACAATGAGCAAGGCACTCAAAGGATCTGCGGCGTCCTGGTTGGCCTAATCTAGTTATCCTGGTATAACGTGACCGTAATTAAAAGATTTGTTCTTAGCCAGATTCGATTTTGCAGGAAGACCGGCTGCAAATTTATGGGGACAACTTAATGGAAACCCCAAAGAAGGAGAATGTTTGTCGTCTTTTACTAGCCGATTTATGAGTGCAATAACTGCGCAATGTAAGTCTTTAACGACGGAACAGATTGCGATTACGGTTACCTTAGCATATGCTTTGAAGCTTAAGCCACGGCTACAATGAATTGCATTTACTACTGAGATAGACACACATAATAAATTGCAACAAGAGCTCATGGCCTTCACTTTCCCAAAAAGAGCCCTCCCCCCCTTCATGAGAAGACTCCTACGGCTGTAAAAGTCAAGAAGCCACGTATTGAAACTCGGCGTTGTTATAATTGTGGCAAACCGGATCATGTAGCTAGTTAGTGTCGTTCTTAGAAATGGCCAGTGGATATCATCAGATACCGGTTCAAGAAAAATCCATTGAGCGTACAGCCTTTGTAACGCCACTGTACCATATATTTTATAAACTTTGTACTTGCTCTTGAATAATCCTATCAATTGTATTATTGGTTGACATAAGAATTATACTGTTAAATATTTTTTTAGTGGCAGCAGCAGCTTTACTTATTTTTGTGAAATTTTAAAATTCTAATCACTATTCATAACAAATAATACGTCTTTACTTATGAAATTGCCGTTCTGCTGTACTGGCCATTTCAAATCAAAATATTTTTTTTTGGCTGATAATTCTAATTTCAAATTAATTTTATTTTTAAAACATGGAATTCTTTTTTTTATAAAATCGTCATTTGTTTAATAGTTAGTGTTTTGTTTTCAACGCATTCGAACATTTTTTGTCATCATGGATACGTTAAAAATTCGAGTAATTATGGAGTATGAGTATCGTCGTGGCAGCAAAGCGGCACAAGCGGCAGGCAACATCAACGACGTTTTCGGAACGAACACTACAAACGAATGCACCACCCGTTATTGGTTTACTCGTTTCCGTTCTGGAAATTTTGACCTGAAAAATGAACCCCGTGGTCGTCCTAAAACTTTGGTCGACAATGACGAATTAAAGGCGATTGTGGAAGCTGAGGAAATTCAATCTACGGCTGAATTAGCAGCAGCTTTGAAAATTAGCATCAAAACAATATTGGTCCATTTGCGTCAAATTGGCAAGGTAAAAAAGCTTGAAAAATGGGTACCCACGAACTTAATGATCACCAGCGCGAAATACGCGTCGAGACGTGCCTTGCACTGCTCAACAGGCATACAAATGAAGGAATTCTGAACCGCATTGTTACTTGTGACGAGAAATGGATCCTGTTCGACAATCGTAAGCACTCAGCAACTTGGTTGGACCCTGGTCCAGCACCCAAACAATGCCCTAAATGAAAACTTTCCCCTAGAAAAGTGATGGTCACTGTTTGGTGGTATAACGCCGGTGTAATTCATCACAGCTTCTTACCAAACGGGACGAGCATTACTGCAGATGTGTATTATGAAGAACTGAACACAATGATGGCGAAGCTCGCACGTCTCCAACCAGCTTTGGTCAATCGTTCGGCTCCACTGCTCCTGCACGACAACACGCGACCTCATACTGCACAGCAGACGGTCTCTAAGCTACAAGAGCTGGGGTTGGAAGTTCTCCGTCATCCGCCGTGCTCACCAGACTTTGCGCCTACAGACTTCTACTTTTTCCAGAATTTGGATAACTTCTTGGCGGGAAAAAAATTCAATACCCGAGAGGCAGTACAAAATGCCTTTGAAGAATTTGTTGCCACCCGTCTAGCTGATTTTTTCAAAAAGGGCATCAATAAGCTACCAATGCGTTGGCAAAGATGCATTGATTGCATGGGTGATTACTTTGATTAATAGAAATAAAAAATATAGAAAAAAAATATGCTTCATTTATTTCATGAAAAACGGCAATTTCATAGGTAAATACCTATTATTTAAAATTTAAAAGGTGTCATTAAATTTAGGTAAATTACAAGTAAATCCAATAAAAAAATCGAATTCAATTAAATGCATGGTGTACTTATAATACTTTGCGCAATTAATAATTAAACATTTAATATAATTGTTCAACATACTAATATGAATAAAAATTAAAGGAAATTAGATTATAGATGATAAAGCTGAACTAGATTTTGGATCACATGAAAAAGTTAGTTAGCTTGTGATATAACTGCATATAGTCTTATAGCGATTATTAGTCTGATCTGATAAATTGGCGTTAGATTTTCTCAGGTGTACAGGATTGTTAACCGGCAATACAAGCATTAGTTTAAGCTATAAATCTTTTGGTATTTCATTAAGTAATGCTTTCTTTATTGCCAGAAGACCGTTATTTACAAGCCAATTCAAGTGTCGAACGTGCCAATATATTAGGGCACCCTTCCTCGATATATATGATGTTTTGTCTTAGCGGTACATACAGGGATATTATAAAATAACTATCGTAATAAATAAAAATTGTTATCAAGAGAATAAGAGAATAAGAGAAAGCTGAAAGTGAAACATGGCCATCAAAGATATTAAGCTTTATGTTGCATCCGTTTTTCACTAATTTTATATATAATACAATCTAACGTCAATTACTAATCTCAATTATTTTTACTGATTTACTTTTTAATAATTTTTGTAACTAATTCTATTCAATTTTACTTATTGTTTTGTAATTTTTTAATGTTTTATAATTTTATTTAATAATGAATTCAATTGTAATATGTTTAATACACTCGTGGACAAAATTAGAGGATCGCAAAAAAACGGTTTAATATCTCGTGTTATAATTATCGTGCGTACTGGCCACATACATTAATATACTCTATGAAAATAAAAAAAGTTTTGAAATGTTCTTTTTTCGAATTTCATTTGTTTTTCTGTCATTATTGCGTAATATTACGTTCTTTCGTACTGCGAAAAAATTTGCCAACTTTTGAATTTGAATGAAAATTTTGGTTTTGTTTAAATTTTTGCCTTGGCTTCCTTATTTATCGTGTAAAGTGTAAATTGTTACTGCTAATAAACTGAAAATGCCAGACCTAAACGCCACTCAAGTTGCCAAGCCTGTTACTTTAATTGAAACTGGGCACACCTACAAACATGTGGCCCAAACGTTACAAGTATCCAAATCTGTGGTACACCGAGTTGTCAAGAGGTATCGGCAGTCCGGACGATATACGAGACTCGCAGGACAGGGTCGTAAACGGAAAACTGTGGCGAGAGATGGCCGTTTCCTTGTTAACCGGGTGCTCAGGAACAGGACTTTAACTTCTTCTGAGGTAAGAACGGAGCTCCAAGAAGTTCGAGGGGTTACAGTAAGCACAAAAACTGTGAGAAGAAGACTGAAATCGGCCGGAATAAAATCACATGTGCCTGCCAGAGGCCCCCTTCTTACAACATGCCATCGAGTAGCTTATCGAGTAGCTTAGACTTAATTTTGCTCGCAATCACGAAAATTGGAATGACGAAGCTTGGAGTCAGGTTCTATTCACTGATGAATCCAGATTTTGCCTGAAACAAGATGATGGAAGGGTGAAAGTGTGGAGACGCTCGGGAGAGCGTTATGCTCAGTGCAACATCATTGGAAAAGAGGCATATGGTGGAGGGTCAGTTATGGTATGGGGAGGTATTTGTATGGGGGCACGTACGGAACTGCAAGTCATTGAAAATGGATCATTAACAGCAGTACGATATGTAACTGTGATTTTGGAACAAGTTGTAGTGCCATTTGCCCCTTTCATAGGAGACGGATTTGTTTTTATGCATGATAATGCACGACCCCATACTGCGGCCGTGGTTGTTGAATACCTTCGAGACCTTGAAATCAACACTATGGGGTGGCCAGCGCGCTCACCCGACTTAAACCCCATAGAGCATGTCTGGGACATGCTTGGAAAACAAATAAAGAAAAAAATTCCTGTCCCCGCTAATTTGAGAGATCTCAAAAACGCGTTACAAGAAGAATGGACCGCCATCCCTCAAGATTTTATTGATAACTTGATTAGAAGTATGCCAAGAAGACTGGAAGCAGTTCGAAGAGCTAGAGGGGGCAACACTAAGTACTGATTACAGCCCACATTATAGCCTTTTTAAGCATTTATGAATAAAAAAAAATTAATGTTAAGTATAAAAATGTTCCTTTCCTTTAAATTTTTCTTTTTTTCTGAATTTCGTGAATTTTTATCCTTTAACTTTGTTTTTTCGACTTTCGCATTTTTGAAATAACGAAAAATAAGCAAAATACAAATTACTATACTTCATTGCCACAAATTTCCATGAAATTTTTTTTTTTACACGCACTTTTTTTGCGTTCCTCTAATTTTGTCCATGAGTTTAGTATATGACAATGATGTTTATTACATGATGTCGTTGCCTATAATTACTTACGCACTATAAGCACTTACCAAGAAATTGCTCTGTATTATATTACGTAGAATATTTTGGTGTTAAGGGTGTTGGCGACGTACATAAATAAATAAATAACGTTCACTAAAAGCGCTCTAAAATTTTTAAGGAGCGATTAAATAACAATTATATTTAGGTTAGACTAAGTTATGGAGTTTTATATATATGTGTGTTTAGTGGTATTCTAAGAAAAGAAGAAAATAAAAACTTTTGTAGTGTTATTAAAATGTAGTTTATGTTAAACTTCTTTAACAACTTGGTGTAATTTAATTAAAAAAAGGCAATGAAGGACTAAAATTTATACGGCGTTCCGTTTTGTTGATCTCTAGCATCTGTACGAATGGTACAAGGAGAGCGTCTCCTTTTGAAGAAACCCGAAAGTGTTTTTAATATATTTCGGTTGCAGGGTGACAGAACTACTTAACGTGTGACGTTACCTTTCCTTTTTTGACCGTGAATGCATTGGTAAGCCATGGTGTGTGGTAACTATCTACTACCGCTTAGTGAATGTGCTCAGCTGCTGCTGATGCGTTTGAAGAAAATCATATCGAATCGAAGAAAATCGCCACAACTTAAAACTTACGAGCATATTGAAGACTATAAATATGAATAGTTTTTAATTTCTTTATTTTATTTAAGATACGAAAAATAATACGAGAAATTATATTTGTAATTAGCGAATCTATAGTTCTTCAAACTTATTTTTATTTTTATCCGAGAATAGCAGTTTATATAATTTTTTTTTTCTAATCATGCGAAAGGTCAAGTCGTCTCTTGACTAGAAAATGTATCTGTTTAAGCCCTTATCTAAGTGTCGGATGCCCAAATTCAGTTAACTGAAATTTAGTACACAATGAAGCTAAAAATTGGTAAAATTATTTTAACTGTTTCAACTACAAATTTTTTTTATAAGTATTTCTTACGATATGAAACCAGTGTTAAATATCAATGCAATATTTAGTTCATTTTTGAAGGCGTCGGTCAAGATGGAATGGAATAAAATAATAAACACAAAATTATAAAAAAAATCACACACTCAAATACACAATATATAAATACAAAACAATTATGGTCTATGGTCTTTATGAAACTGTAATCTAGCTGAAGGAGCACATAGAACATTTAACATAGCTACACTTATACTATATTACGTTTATCTGGCTGAATACGCAAAATGCTAATACTACGGAACAGATATAGAAGATTCTTGGCATATTTGGACTTATATTATGGGTCAATGTCTAGAACACTCCTAATCCCTGTTCTGTACACTTTGAATTTTTCAAAGCGGATTGGATACAAGTCTATATGTATAGTGGTGAATATAATTATACCACACGCGTATCCTCGACGCTTTTCCCCAAACGCTCATGCAGTTTCGGGAACGCGTCTAACATCTTCGTTGGTCGATTTCATCACGGATTTCATAAGGGTCTAATTGTTATCAAAGAACCAGGGAAACGAATATAAGGATCTCGTGATGGTAGCTATCACGTTATATAAATATACTGGTTTATAAATATACTTGTATTTATAAACACAAGTTCCAATCCTTTGCCGACTGAGAAGGAAGCAATAGTCTGCTTTTTAAAGCTCTCACATCGTAGTATAAATCACCGGTGTTGATACTTCTTTCCGCGGTTGGAATATACATACGTACGCGGCAGGAACTGAACTTACTGTACACGAACGCCATATCTTTGTCAGGTTACATAATTCTGTAGAACATTGCCCATTAGAGAAACGTTTGAAAAGGCGTTTGAAAACTTGGGATCGTCTACAAGGCAAATTACTGGTCTCTGAATTCAGTTAAAAATATCTATTTGGGTAATCGGTGTATCAATCCAAAGCCATATCAGTATTCTATGTGAGGCACTTATGCTTTACGAGCAACAACTCATGCTCTGACATAAAGTACTTCGTATATGGATCACACCCATTTTCTTCCGTCAATGGTATTACTTATTCTATAATAGTTCTTTTATTATCACTTCGATTTAACAAGTTATTATATGTACTAAAAAAAGAGCTTTACGAAGCAAATCTTTGAATTCGATAAAGAATTGTCTTTAAAATTATGTAAATAATACAAAGTAACGTTTTTATGGGAGTCAAAATGTTTAAAATTATCCGCTTCTGACCCGTAAAGAATGTTCGTCCTCAATGATTTGTTTATAGAGAAAATATCGCAAAAAACAGACGTTACAATTATAAAATAATTTAAACCAAATTAAATTTTACTGTAACGAAAGGGTTAAGTAAAATATAACGATTTTGTGATTCGGTTTACTCACTACTTCGAGTTAACTAAAAAATAACTTACGTAATAAAGTCTCGCTTTCCTTGCCGCTGAGATAAATCTTGTTTTTCGTCAACACTGTAAAAACCTTTACTATGCCTCGTCCGGCGAGCACTTGATTGATTAACTTTTCTTTCAAAACAGCTCAAAACATTAAAAAGGTCGGTAGTAAACACTTGTCAGAAGGATTTTTAAAATTTTATTCTGCCGTATAATCGCCAGCGATAAAGCAAGTCACTGCTCAATGAAATGCGACGTCACGATTTTTTCAGCAAAAGCCTCTTAGATATAAGCACACCCTTAATACTCTAAGACATACCGGAAAATTATCTCTCAAGGCATTTAGATCCCGAGTTTATTTTCGCTAGAGGTTCTTTTATGGTTTTTATACCTCATAACATTGTTGAATTAGGTTAGAATAAAAATCATATGGTTTTTACAACTTAGAACAGTAAAGATTATATAAATTAACTGATACAGAAGGTGGGATTCGTTGAGTTCTGGTATCGATTATTTTTAAATTTTATACGTCAAAATTTAAGATATACACTAAAATCTCGTAACTATTTGACCAATTGCCTTCTAAATTATTCCCAATTGTACAAAACCTTGTTTATTTACCTAAAATAAAATATTAGTACTGTGGCGATATTCTAGCATAAATAAACCGATGCCAAACCGGCGTCAAAACCTGAATTCAATAGTTATATAAATAAGTTTAAAATTACAAGTATCGGATTATGTCCGGTGGGAAATGTCCCTTTGTTAAAGTATCATAATACAAAAATGATTATATTTATGTCCAAGAATTGGATGAGATGGAACCATAGAGGTATTATACATGGAGTAGGGGGACATAATAACATAAGACTGCGGTGCCCTATCTGTTTCTCTCTACTAACACATGCGTATAAAATAACAGCTTGTTTTTCAAATAATAAAATAAAAACAATTTACAAATTACAAACGTTTTTGTCATTTTATAAACACATTATCAACCGCAGAAATTCAATTCCAACAACAAACCGTCGAATCGGTCTATTATGCTCACTATTCTTGCTAATTGCACATGGGCGAGAAGAGAGAGATAAAGAAGGTACCGCAATCTTCTCTCTCTTCTGATCTGAACCGATGGACAGTTGGAAGCTTGGCTTCCTTGTTCCATGTATAATACCTAGATGAATGGAATCGATCGGTATATTTGACAAACGAGAAATAAAAACGAAGGGAGGTACAAGCGGACCAGATTTGAATGTGACTTGGGCAAACAAATGTTGGTTCTCGAGACATGAATCCTTGTGACGTCATATACATATATATATGTATATATATATTCTGAATTATTAAGTATTTTCTGAAGAACAAGTGAGGAATTTTTTTATTAAATTATTATTGTTATACTAAATAAAACCAAGATGAAGAAACATGTATTTTTTATCGTTTAGTGTGCTCGATGTCGGACTGTTAAGATTATATATAATTGTAGTATATTTGAGTGAACTATGCCGATAAGGGATGCTATTGGTTATTAAATTAAGTGAATATCCGAAAAAAATTCAGCAAAATTTTGATTTAAATTAAAAAAAGTAATCGAAATAAACAAGATTTTTAACAATAATTATAACAGAGACAGATTTTAGTTTGTTTTTATAAATGTAATTGTTTTATATAATACGGGTGGTTACTTCACGATAAGCACGAATGTTCGCAGCTATTACTCCATTACGTCACAGAGCACAGTTACGATTGTACGAGCGTAAAAGGTATAGGCTGGAAGTTCTTCTCTTTGACTTTAGCTATGTAAACGGATTGTTTGATTTGGAGTTTAATAAGAGTAATAAAATAACTTTAAATAAAACGAAATATTATGAAACTGTTGTAGTTTTGCTTGTAATTAAACTATTAATTTATTGCTATGGCATTTATTAAATGTATTAATTATTTATGAAATAAAATTTCTGTCCTCTTTCTGTAATTCAAAAAAAGTTATATTTTATACTAAGTTTTTTGTATATATTTACCATTTGTTTTGTATATATTTTAGCTATACTTAATATTTATATGTATGTATATATGTTGGTTATATATAAATAGTATTTATATATGGTATATTGTATCTATCCTTATTTTATTTTAATCTTATGTACCGCCTTCGTCGCTTCTCAATTTTGCCTGAAGGTTGACTGGCAGAGAATGCTTATAGCATTAAGTCCGCCTTTGTACCATTATTTCTTGTATGGTTCAAAAGAAATAAATAAAATAAATAAATAAATAAGTTACGTTGAATTTCATTTAACTTTTATGTTCTTTTTAATTAGTCTTTTAAGTTATCTTTTAAAATCGCAGTCAATACGACTATTCGAGGGTATTAATTAAAACTTATTGTATTATGATGAAATAGTGTTATCGATTATTTTCCTATACCAAATATTTATTTTTCGCTTATAGACGTCACAAAGCGGTTAAAATAAAAGTCTAAGCGCACCATATTATTGCCGAAATAAGATCGTTATAGGAAAATGACAGCCTTTGAGCACACAATATCCGTAATGCGGATCCATATCCGTACCCTTGATCCTCCCTATTTGTTACTTCACGATTAAACCCGAAACACACTCGCACTAACGAGGTTTGGGAATACGGGAAATTGCAGAATACCAACGATTATTCTTGTAGGATTTATCGCTCAGGCGCCGTGAATGCGTCAGCTCCAGCTTTTGTCTTAGTAGAATTGAGGCTGCAGAAAGGAAACGATGACGCCATCGTACTGTATTTTGCATTCTGAACTTTGAAGTACATAACTTTAGATTGTGTAAAATATCCAAGCTTTTATTTGATATTGAAGTCATTGTCACTTGAAAGATTTGATTGAATTTGAAGATGATTTGATTACTATATTGTGATGTCGTTACATCTAGTTGGCACTTTTAGGATCTCGAACATTCAGAATTATATGGTTCAAGTTGAAATTTGGTGCAAACTCCGAGATTTTGGTAGCCTACAGACATATACCGTAAATGATGTAATTTAAGGGAATTAAACTACGTAACAAATAAGCAAATAAAAAACAATCTTTCTTTAACTGCGTCGCTTAACATAATATACATATAGTTTAAGCCAGGCATTAACCCAATTACTATGCACGAATAGATATTCATCAATCGATATTAATGAATTAGAGCGCAGCTACCTGCAACTAGAGGTATTTGGCTTCATAGTTTCATATCTTATTCAGTGGGGTGCACCATGAGTATAGAAGGTTGACTTGGATACAATGATGTATGGAGCTCCTTACACCTCAATATAATCAGTAACGTGACTATTGTTATCTCATGTTATCGATATTTCATTCATCGGCGACCATGATATGTTATCGATTTTAAAATCGATTTGAGATAGGTAACCTTCTCATTGAATTTGTGAACCGTATCTGTTACATTTTAATTGTAAGTTTGATAAGCGCTACGACCATTTTAATTTAAAGCTATAGATGAAACAATCTAGTTACAATTCCAACCACCGATCCAATACGGATTAAGCTTAACGAGGCCCCAACTGAAATTAATTCAGAATTTATCGATTTCTACTTAGACCCACTATTCGAATTCCAAAGATATTTAACTACAGCGAGTTACATTTAAGATCGTTAGTTTTATATAATTCAATAATCTATACCAAAACATTCGATTTGAATTGCTTGTTTGGAATGTTAAAGTTGTTAAAGATTATGATAATTAAGTATAGAAACTGTGTACAATTGCTCTACACTTGCAAATATGTTTGTTTACAGCATTTATATAGTCCATTTGTGATCACCGAATGCTGAAAATTATGTCCTCTTATGTATATTTATAATATGATCCTAGTGTATATTGTTCTTATGTTGATCGTATTTCGTAACAAATAAGCTACTGACAATAAATATAACGTGTTTTAGTTGTTTAAAGGGCATGTAGTATTTATTAAAAAAATATGTACAAACAGAAAAGCGATACACACAATCGTGAAACTAAAATACCCATAATTTGGTAACGTCTTCATACCACGTTTAAAGTTCAGCGTGCTTTTATGGGGCTTGGAGTTCGTTTTTACAATAAGGTTCCAAAGTTGATACGTGAGTTACCCACCGGAACTTTTAAGCGACACGTTGAAGCACAGCTTATAGGTTAAGGTTTAAAATGTTGTAATTACCATGTGTTGTATTAAAAGATGTGCCGACATGTTTCTTTCGCTGTTGCTTCTCCTCAATGTCACATTTCCGAAACGGTAGAAGAAGCTAAAAGTGACGCGCATAAGTGTCTACAGAATATCTCATTGATTCAATGGTTTTGAATTTCAATTCCAATGTTTTTATGTCAATAGTCAATAAACAAGTAGACTAAAACAGTAAGCCATGCCGCGCGTGGAAGTTTGCAACACTGAACGCCAACGGCGGGCTAAAGGCAACTGAAGAACCCGCATTCGGGACTTATTCAGTAACAATTAAATGAATCTGCTATTCGATTATCGAATTCGTTTACGTCAAATAGCATCTTGTATATCATGTAAACGAACATATTTGGGCTTTTTCACCCAGTATACGCCTTCTTAATATTCCATTATATTTCTTCGTCTAGACAAAGACTAGATTCACGACAGCAGCGGACGGAAGCGATTTCAGACAGTGAACGACTGAGGTTGTTTCACTATTTATCCATACTCTTAAATGCATACATCCGTATATTGTTTCCGCCATGTTAGCTCTCGGAAATCCATAAACATTGTCCTTCAGAGCTACGAGTCCGTTGGCTCGAGATACAGTTATGTTAATGTGTTGGTGGTACCTTGGGACATGTACCCATATTGTTTTTTTCTACTTTCCATTTATAGAATAGCATGATGTTGCGATACAAATACATTGTTGAGGTCACTATTCGTGAAGCATTGTATTTTAGTTTAGTTTAATATATTATCCATAATTACGTACCATCGTGATCAGATACGCAACACAATAAACAACAGAACGTAAATATTGGATATCTATAATGTTATCATGAAGAGAGAGTGCGAATTTTTGTATACGCGGAGGATATCTCCGTAAACACGTAACATTATTCCGGACAATCACAGGCCAAATATCAAGCACAGGCACCCACATTACTATAGTGATTAGTATGAATTATACTTACATAAAATCTAGTAAGGTAGATAATAAATAAACGCGCACGAAGTCGGGGCGAGCGGGTTGTAATTAAAACAAACATTTAATGAAGGCTATATTGGAATGAAATTGGAGAGATATCACTGGTAGGTAGATTAATAACAAATACAAAGACTATTCATTTCAATATACAATTGTCTATAAACAACGCCGAATGGGAATACATCCTTTTTTCAAACAAATCAAACATTCAGTCTCAGTTATAAGTTCAAGAGTACTGTTATATGCGAGGTTAATTTTATAATTAAATTCGTGTATCTTATCTTAATAGTTAATGCGTAAATTAGAAACGAAATCAAAGCTTTTGACGCCTTAACCTTCTCACCGCGAAGAAAATGGAAGTGGGCGAGACATGTGGATAGACACACTGATAATAGATGGACCATAAGATCAGTAAAATGGTCCGGACCACGAGGCACTAGAGCGGGATGCTGGGCTTGTGTTAGATGGGCCAGTGAATTAGTGGCGATAGCGGGTCGCAAGTTAGTCAATCGGATTGATAGACAAAGGAAAACGGAAGTCCTTGGAGGAGGCTATTACCCATGGATACATAATAATCTATACCCATACAAAATAATTAACACAATTTAATTAAAACCGATCTATCTATCGAATCAAACCTATCAAAATATTATAACTGATTATATTGTTATTTTTTTTTATAAAAATGTATTTTAATTTAATTGAATAGTTATACTTTTATTTTATTAATATTATATGGTATCTTATTCTTACATGTTTCACGGGTAAACATGATTAAGTAGACCAATTTTTATTATGATAATTTTTTTATTATGTTTTAAGTAGACCCGATACACAGGTGAAACACGTAAAGACCACCACCACCACCACCACTTCGAGACACTTAAATGAAGAAGAATGTCGTAAATATTATTACTAACACAGAAAAAACCTGGTAGAGGGTCGTGTGCGCGTAATATCAATCGTTAAACAATTAAAATTAAAAATGCGCTTAAAACAAATAAAACTCTAAAATTACGTAACAGAAGAGGAGTCTTCAAAATCTCCATTTTTTCAAAGGCAGCAAACAATTTATTCATCTCGTGCGGTTCGTTAAGACGAACTCACATTTAGACGTACCGCGGCGTTCCAAATTTTGACATATTTATTATCTTGAACTTAAGCGGCCTCAAGATATGATTGTGTTGTCTCGGTAATTTTGTAGGCATGATAAAACTAGCAGCAGTTCGCGTTTAAGGCTTCGTTTATGACTATAATATAAAAAAAAAAAACTATATTCAGCTATACAATTTACAGATCCTAAATATGGCCAATATACAGATGTACACTCTCTGGTGACCCTTATTCTAGATTTTGCTAATATTTATATATGTAACAAACTATCCTTACTCGTAATGTAAATTTAGTTATATATAAAAAAAAATAGTATTTTCATTTTATCGTTAAGAAAAATACGGTTTGGGTAATTTGGACGTGCTCGTACATATGATTAAGAAAAATTTTTAATTTGTCCGTAGGTTGACTTCAGCCCACTGCAAAGGTCTCTCCTCGTAATTGGTGTTCCAAACGCATTAGAGTAGCTGTTGGACCACGGTGCGTCAATGTGGATTGATGGAATGGTAAATGGTGTACCCAATTCTAATGTCGGACATGGGTATATGATGATATCAACCTACACCGACGACGGCTTAGTGAGCATTCAGAAACACCGACGTGCTCAAGAAATTTTACCACTTGCGGCCAACCATCCCTACATCGTATAATAATCCCACATTCGTATTTGCTTTTATTGCGCTATAGGCGCTTTGTGTGCCCGTAGTTTAGTCGTTACAAAATTCAAATAAGCAACAATATTTCGCCGAAATTAATCCAGGTTACAGAAAAACTACGCTCACGCTTAAATAGCACCTACATTATTTAAAGACTGGGATTTTTCTCGTTATATGAATCAGAAGTATATTAATTTATAACGTTTTTATTTATGGGCGGATTGCAATGAAACGAACTTTAAATGTTAAGTAATGCTTACTGTAAACACATCAGTGAAAACTTGTTCATCGGTTAATCTGTTTCTGAGATTAGTGTGCAAAAACGCACAGATAAACAGATAAAAATTCTAACAACTATTGTTTTAGGTTCTATTGCGTTAATAAAGGCCCTTAATAATAGTTTTTCTCAAATATCCTTCAGGTACAAAAAGCGATCAAATAAAATTTTATCACATTTATAGATTTGAATTATTGATTTAGCAGATGGACGTATGAGAGGTGGCCTTGTCGTTCGCTCAAATGAACGCGCGGCTTTACTTGTATCACAAAGAATGGTTCATTTGCATCGCAAAAAAGGCTTCAAAGCCTTTGACCTCCGGGAACTGCCAACAAATTTACAACATTAAACAAAATCTTCAACACCAGATTGCACGTTATATTGCAGATCCGCGGACATTTACTTATTACTGTCAACCATGAAAGAACTTAAGCACCTTAGTTTGGTTGCACAGGAATTGAAATATATCTAACTATAGTTGGATTTACTTGGTAAGGGCACAGATTAAAAGTGGTCTGTGCTGATGACGGTGGAGTGCGTGAAAGCGTTTGAGACTTCATTTCTGAACGGTATGAACGGATCGATATTATTTTGGAGTGTTTTATTTGCCTTAATTTTTATCGTAGTTTAAAATGTGTTTGTAAGCTGACCGAGTGGGAGTATTAATTAAAAACAAAATTAGGCAACGAGTTACGTACGTCAAAATTTCTTAATTCACTCTATAAGATCAAAAAGGAGATGAGTATGTTTAATTAACGTCAGATCAATTGCAAGTATTATGCGACAGCTGGAACCCGAGAAACTCATGACTGAGATTGATGATTTATGTGAGCAACATTGTAGGTATACTTTTTTGTTCAACCGCGAAATAAGCGGATGGGCCATGTGATATGCACTCATTTGGTTCATCAACTCAGAATGCACTAAGACACTCATAGAAAAACATGTAAATAAACAGGTCGAATAGCCACAATTACAGGTGAACAATGAATGCATTTACAACGTTGACGCTCTGAATTGAACACACGTACGTATATTAAAATAATTCCATTGAAACTTAAAGCTGAGTTTTTACATAAAGTTAGTATAGGGGATCACAAAAGCGTTGCCTGCCACATAGGAACAGGCCAATCAACATGCTACTGAACCACCTTGTAGCACTGCAACCAAATGTTAAAAACGTTTATTGATTTTTAGAAGAATGGTAGTCAGTTAGGATTTGGTTGAGAATTTCTGATTGAAAGTTACAAATTTGAGTTGATTGTACAATATAATAAAAAATATTAATGTAAAATAACATAAAAATATTTTAACAGTATAATCTATAAGAAAAATGTATAATCACTTTGTTTCATATCAAACACCCGTATCGGGTTAATTAATTTTGCCAGCCTTAAGCCTCCGGAGGTTTGACCTCAGTGAGGCTTTATTAAAGCGTCTGTTTATATGATATTGTTCGGGTAAATAGTGTTACCAAGTTTTTCTTGTATATTTTCTGTGTTTTTTGGTTTAGCCAATTTTGTTCGCCTTAAAAATGCAAGATATTACTTTCTTTATTAGATTTGAGAAAATGAAACAGAATTTTATTAACAGCTACCACCGTTTTTTATACAATTTGTATAACAGGTTTTTTGTGTAAACATATATTTATACATTTATTTAAAAGTATGTGTGGTATCATTACATAGTGTATAACATATGTGGCTCCCTGAACACCAGTTTTAAAAGTACTGGTCGGCTCCTATGTTCAAATTGAAGTGGGACCAGATCGATAGCATACCCTCTCAAACATAAAAGGAATTTTCCAAATCGGTTAATAAAACGAACAACATAAAATACTTGAGAACCGCCTCGTTAAAAATATTTAAGGTATTTTTCATAAAAAAAACCTAATCAATTTATATTTTCGACAACCCTATAGCCAGCTAGCTACATGTTAATACTTAACGTCGCTTATTAATTTAGGGATACCGCTTTTGCGTACCGGACACGCGTATTTTTTTTTTTCACTTCATAAAATTGTATATACCATTAAATTATATATACATATATACAAACAAACAAAGACACACATATATTACGAGCATTTATTTATGTATGAATAACTTCTAGGTAAGTACATTTTGCTCAGTATTAATAAAACTGATTCCTCATTACTTTGACCAACTAATTATCGTACTAAGAAATGTGCCAAATACAGAAATAGTAAGTGGGTCACAGCTATTACGGATTGAGCTTAGAATCACGATTATTAAGGAAAATGCCAAGTCCTTACTTGCATTAAATGAATATTTTAAAGAAATTTTTATATGTGACTTACAACATGTATGTAACAATTTAATTTAACATAACTTGTTTTTACAGTGTGAATGACTTCAAGGCAAAGGTGAATAGGCGTTAAGTTAATACGCCTTACCATGTAAGGCTACATCGTCACTTACCATCAGGTGGGGTTATAGCCAAGCATTTTTTTTCACACAAAATAAGTTAATGCTTGACAAAAATCCCAGCTGATGGTAAGCGGTGATTAAGTCTAATGTTGAACGCACTAACTTATAAAAGCCTCTTCACTCTCCTCTTGACTAATAATAGCTAAAAAATATATATTCTACAATACTCTTCGAATATAGAAGTTGTTAAAAATATAACTATCACGCCATCTATCGGATCGTATCAGAAGTCTCTAACGACAGAGTAGTTCATCGATGAAGTTCATAAACACTATATACATACGTGTTTTATCGAGACGACGATTCATAACTGCTACAACCCTTTAAGACCATCATATATCTAGAATAATCTTGCGCAAACTTTATATATTATAAAATAAATAAATAGAAGAAAAGGTACTCCATACATAGCTATATGAATGAAATAATGAGCATATAAATGAAATATAAATCTCCAAGCAAAACAAATCGTACCCAAACCAAAACATTGTTACTCCTTTGTGTCAGGCGCTTCATAATTACTCTTTTAGATCTATTTTCTTTTGAATTCCATTCTAATAAACATTGCAATGGCTATAAAAATTAAAACATTGTTTACTATCTTTTAATTGAAGTTTCATGATATCTTAAATCTCTCGTCCCGAAGGAACAAAGATATTTTCTGAGATATAAAAAGGGCATATTATTAAATTTAATGTTCCTTTAAAGCCTTCAAATAAATATTCAGTGCATCACAAATTCAGCCCAGTTATAGTTTTATTAATATTACTATATAATATAATTATATGAGGCCTTGGAATTTACTCACATCACTGTCTTTTAACCTTGCTTTTTTTTCTACTTTCCTTTGTTCCTTCTTTTGGGTTTTTTCCTTTGATTCATCATTTGTTTACTTTAAAAACAAATTTGATTTGATTTGAAAGATTTACTGTAATTAGTTTGGTTATTAATTTTTTTTGAATCATATTTTTTTTCTTTTATTGTCATTTCGTTTTCATAGAGAATGACAAACGAAACGTGTAACAAACAGTACGCAGCAAAAAAGGAATAGTATCCAGCATTGTTAAAACACAAACCTGTCATAGCCCTTTTTTGTTTGTTTTATTGAAAATTCAAAAGGATTACAAGGGCCAAACTTCACTATGCTGTGCAGTATTTTCAACCCCGAGTGATGTAGAAAAATTGAAGTAGGTGTAAACGAGATAAATATCCATAATAGATTGTATATTATATATTAATTAGGTACAATATATAAGTATCTCTTAGTTGGGCTAGGTTTCGTTGTTGAACGAGGTCCCGAGTGCGAATCTTGGCGGTTCCGTTAAGTGGGATTTATGACTACCTCCGAAAATTAGTTACTGAAAAATGAAAAAAC
Source organism: Megathymus violae (assembly GCA_003671415.1). Taxonomy (NCBI): domain Eukaryota; kingdom Metazoa; phylum Arthropoda; class Insecta; order Lepidoptera; family Hesperiidae; genus Megathymus; species Megathymus violae. Next base: position 7,623,108 of record PDGT01000009.1, on the reverse strand, counting down.
ATGGGTTTGGTTACAATAGATACCATTTCTAAATTATTACTTATGACTCAGTATTTCGCAATATAATCGTTTTTGGACAGTTACTGACTGTGGAGCTGATGATTGTTCGGATTCAATTCGGGAAACGGCAAATGTTAGGAACATAATAGTACCTATGTAATATTAGGAACTTCCCTAATCTAATAGTTATTTTTTTTATATGTTTCCATGAATCTTTGTCAACAGTGTATTCTCAGTCAATATCCAAATGAGAATTGTACTGTATAAAGTGTTTATCTATGTGTGAGTTGCAGTTATCTGGGTATGAAGTCATCTTAACCTTTACCTTTTAGAGGATGTTGGGCTAGGAATTCGTTGAAGTATTTTATTTGGCTGTTTTTGTATACTCTTAAAATACTTAAAGATGTTTTATTTGGAAGACGATTTGAATTTATAACTACAGTATTTAATTATATGTCAAGTATAAATAACGATAAAACATCATACGAAGCTTCAATACTTGTCTCGCCCCGGAGCCTCAGCTAGCTATGTATTGTGCATATGAGTGCCTAAGAGTCAGGCAGCTGTTTTATTTATTTACTAAAAACCTAACCTGGCTTCGTTTCGCAAAACTTGATATTTACGTTCAAAAATAGTAATCGTACCCTCTTTTTTAACAGGTTTTATCAATTTTTCCTTATGTCAGACTAAACCTTTCTCATGAATCAAACTTTTGATAAAAAACAGTATAAAAACCCGTGCCGTAGCTCTTAAAATTATCGCATTCAGAGAGAGAGAACAATAATTTGTTTTATACTATACATTCCATGCCCATCCGGAATAATGTACTTTTAAATGGCAAATTATTTTTCAGATAGATGCCGTGGTTGCGGAAATTATTTTCCGCATAAATATAAAAACTCACCAAATTCACACTCTCCCTTTATAATATTAATATAGATTTGGTTAAAATTATCATTCATCCGACTATCCCGACATCCAAAATTATTCCATTAATGTGCAATTTACTCGCTTTACAATGTTAAAAATAATACCAAACCAAAATGCAAAATTTCCGTTTTCAAATACGAGTGATAATAAAAAAAAAATCGATCAAATGTAGCCTTCTCGTCGGATGTTGTGAAATTGTTCACGAACGGCGAAACATGGACGGCTCGCGGAGCACGAAAATGAGGGGCTATTATCGACGAGTTATTTACGAAAGACGCCATGTTTAATAAACTATTATTAGGTAGATGCAAGTGATCAGGTATTCATTGCGTTTACTGCCGCAGACCTTTGTCAGTCCATGTTACGAAAGGACCTAATTGCTAGTGCTATTTCATATTGACAGCGGTTTTTTAATGACGTCTCGACGAGTTCTCGACTCTCATAAATAACCTTTCCCAGCAATAATAATACAAGTCATTGAGCATTATTTTGGTGAACCGCTGTATAGATTTATCTAATTAGTTTTTCGGGAGAGTTAGTTAAAAAGGTTTTCTTCTCAATTGGTAACAAAATGTTTCTGCCTGTGATATTACTGAAGTTAACGGGCGGCAATGTCCAATTACTACTAGGTTATATGCTATAGTTAATATGATAAAGGTAAGAAGTGCAATAATTTTGTGTGTACATTGTGAACCTAGACTTTAAGTAGAAATTGCAGTGCCTTTCCTTCGGCTATTGTGCCCTGCCTGCCGAGCGACAGATCCCGAATTCGAATCCCATGGAGCAGACGTTTACGTGACAGATATTCGTGATGTTATTCGTGTATGTCTACGAAACCTTTCAGAGAGGATCCAAGTGAGTGGCTGTTAAGGAAATGTTTTTCTTTTTTTTTCAGTGGAGTACCACACGAGTAT